>OX328130.1:10425413-10499329 GCA_946811695.1 Gonocerus acuteangulatus
CTAGAAAATTTTGCTTTTCAGACCCCCTAGAGACCGAAAATAACGGTGGTTAAAATTTGTATGTATATATACAAATTTGTCTGTTCGCGGTCTAGCACAGCGAATAATGGTCCGATTTTGATAAAATTTGGTATCAATCTTTCGTCTAATTTGAAAGGTCAAGTTCGTTAACCAGCAGAATCCGCCCACCGGAACATGGTTTTTGGAGCGAAATTCGCGCGAAAAAAATCGTTCCACTTACTTCATACACTTGTAAGCACTCGTTTTATAGGCTTCTTGGCCTATGAAACGAATGAAACCATTTTCAAGGCGATAGCTTTAACCGTTTTCGAGAAAATTGGAAAAATAGTTTTTGAATACCGTTTTTGGGTACTTAGAACCATGGGATTCAGTTGAAACATTTTCTTCTACTTTCATTAAAACTAATATGTTGAAATTTTGGTTACATTTGGAGTTAAGGAAGGGTTAGAATAAAATATTTTATTAACAGACATAAAAAGTTTTGGTAACTTTGTTTACTTTCCTTAATATCTCGAAAAAGGTTGAGAATCTTGGTAAACGGAAGGATACCATTAGAAAGCTTACTAAATGCTCTACAAAAAAGTCCGATTCGCAGGAACTGCGTCATCTTAGCGCGGTTCCGTTCTTATCTCTAGTGTTTATGAAGGCATATAATAGAAACAGTTATTACTTTGTTTAGATCAATAGCGAAACAGCTATCCAAATGAAATCTCAAACAAACCGGTTTTGAAAGGTCTTGATTTACAATCTTACCTGTATGGGTCAGCTATACCATAAGTCGGGCAGAAAGGCCTCCGCTCAGAGGCATTTGGAAAGCCTTGGGATCTCTATCTTTGAACGCTACATTTCTAACAATAAATTGATCTTCTTATTTTACTTAATCTGTTTTATTGTCAAATACATTATCTGACTATAAGCAATTTAAAAATAACAAGTAATAAAACAGACAAAAAGAACAGTTCGAATAAGCGAAATCAATTACTTTAAAGTTTTAAGCACTTATTTCTCCGATTGACATCGCCTAATCAAAACTTTCATCAGATCCATTTTTGTAGAGCATTTAGTGAGCTTTCTAAGGGTCATCTTCCGTTTCCCAAGATTCTCAACCTTTTTCGAGATATTAAGGAAAGTATACAAAGAGACCAAAACTTTTTATGTCTGTTAATAAAATATTTTATTCTAACCCTTCCTAAACTCCAAACGTAACAAAAATTTCAACATATTAGTTTTAATGAATGTAGAACATGCAGAAAATGTTTCAACTGAATCCCATAATTCTAAGTACCAAAATCAAAGAGAAAAAGAACAGTTCGAATAAGCGAAATCAATTACTTTAAAGTTTTATGCACTTATTTCTCCGATTGACATCGCCTAATCAAAACTTTCTTTAGAACCATTTCGGTAGAGCATTTAGTGACCTTTCTAATGGTCATCCTCCGTTTCCCAAGATTCTCAACCTTTTTCGAGATATTGAGGAAAGTATACAAAGTTACCAAAACTTTTCATATCTGTTCATAAAATATTTTATTCTAACCCTTCCTTAACTCCAAACGTAACATAACTTTCAACATATTAGTTTTAATGAAATTAGAACATGCAGATAATGTTTCAACTGAATCCCGTGATTCTAAGTACTCAAACCAAAAACGGAATTCAAAAACTATTTTTCCAATTTTCTCAAAAACGGTTAAAGCTATCGCCTTGAAAATGGTTTCATTTGTTTTCCTAGCCCAAGAAGCCTATAAAAGGAGTACTTACAAGCTTATGAACGCAAAAACGTAAGCGTTACGATTTTTTCTGCGCGAATTTCGCCCCAAACGCCATCTTCCAGTGGGCGGATTTTGCTGGTTAACGAACTTGACCTTTCAAATTGGACGACGGATTTTTGTACCAAATTTTATCAAAATCGGACCATCAGGGAAGCCAGAAATGAGCGAACAGACAAATATATATATATATATATCTCTTGACATTGATTTGGCTGGACGGTGGTGGTACTGCATCATAATAGGAAAACCAACATGACTTTATTGTCAGGACTTTTTTATCTTTTAATTCTAAAATTCTTGATTAAAATACTTAAAACTTTTATTTCACATTGAAAAAATAAAATTATTAATTTAACCTTTATTTTCATGTACCTAATTTTAGAATTTCCCAAATAACGTTTTGGTACTCTTAAAACTTTTAAATAAAAGGTTTGTTTTAACTGTTATTTGTTAACTTAAAAAATAACTTTTTCGATAACAAAATAACTGTTTCGATCCCTGATTGATATTATATGCGGGTTACTCCTAATGGAGGGCGGAAACACGCTAAAAATAGGTAAGTTCTAAGTACTTCTTTTCTCTCTAGTAAAAAGCACATCCTATTTAAGTTGTAAAGCATCAGGTGAAACAGAAAGCTTTACTTTCTTAAAGAGTACACTTTCCCTAATCTTCTTAAAGCAATATATTATGTAAAGCTGTTTCCGAAGGCTCCCAAGTGGCTCTAATCTACTAAATTTATTAGATACTGAATCTAAATTTGTTCAGGTTCAGAGAAAGTGTTGGAGAGGAGGGGAGATTTAAGGGTCTACCTAACATGAGATCAGGATTCTAACTGGAAAATAACCGATTCAATGTTCCCCAAAGGATTTAGTGTTTTATTCAAAATCTAAACCTATTTATCAATCCAATTGAGGTAAAACATACAAAGCAGAACTTGGAAAATTAACGAGACAAGTCCTAAAAAGTCCAAGTTATAGAAACTGCGTTTTCTCAATGTCTTTCCATATCTTAAGGTATATGAAGTGATTTATTAAATTATGCATTTATTTAGTTATTCACGGAGCCCCACAACGGCAACGGGATTTCCTCACACAAAAATAATCAAAAAAATCTGTATAAAATGTAAAAAATAAATTCAGTATATTAAATGTCTGAAAAAAAATAAAAAGTCCGATTCGGAGGATCTGCGTCATCTTAGCGCGGTTCCGTTCATATTAGCACTTTCCTCTGAAGGAAAGTAGCTATTGAGGTTGCACTCATGACGGAATTTTTCACAAATTTCTTCAAATCTTTATCGATCCTACCTAGTAGCCACCGAAAATGACCCCCGTTAAAATTTATATACATATATACATGTCTGTTAACACGATATACATATATATATGTCTGTTAACACGATGGCGGCCAGAGTTTTTGTTGTTTTTTCATGAAACTTGGTATTTAGCGTTTAATTAGCAAACGATTGAACGAGTTCGTGAACCAACAAAATCGGTCGAACGGAAGGGGGGTTTACCCCGCAGCCGAAACACTAATTTGACCATGCCAGCCGTAGTTTTTGATATATTTCAACGAAACTTGGTATTCTTAGTAGTAATCTACAGAGAAAAGTGGTTGTAAAAATAAACTAAATCGGTTCATTAGGAGGGGGGGGGGGGTTTACTCCGGACCCACAATACCAATTGGCCACTACCAGCCGTAATTTTTGTTATATTTCGACGAAACTCAGTATTCGTAGTGGTAATCTACGGGTAAAAATGTGTTGTTAAAATAAACTAAATCGGTTCATTAGGAGGGGGGTTTACTCCGGACCCAAATTACTAATATACTCATACCGGTCGTAATTTCTGCTGTATTGTAACGAAACGCGGGTATCTCATGAGAATGAAGTGTTGTAAAAATGAGCTAAATCGCCGCCGCAAGGAGTGCTTTCTACCTAGAGGGACTGTATCCTGTTCCTGCGTCAGGTCAAAAGTCGAAAATATGAAGTTTTGTATTTATTAAGTAGTGTAGTAGGTACCATGTGTAAACATAACTCTGGAAGCAAAATAATTATAAAATTAATAATTGAACAGTTACTCATTACAAATGAAAAGAGAACTATTCATGTTTTTGTTTTATTTATGTAGGATATTTGAAGCAAATTATTCTGGAAAGCAGTCTACACTACCCAAATTCTGAGGAAAGTGCTTAGTTATGCAGCTCCTGCGTGACGGCCTTTTCTAGTGCTATTAGTAAAGCAGCAGTTATTGGTGGGTTTTCTAGTGCTATTAGTAAAGCAGCAGTTATTGGTGGGTTTTCTAGTGCTATTAGTAAAGCAGCAGTTATTGGTGGGTTTTCTAGTGCTATTAGTAAAGCAGCAGTTATTGGTGGGTTTTCTAGTGCTATTAGTAAAGCAGCAGTTATTGGTGGGTTTTCTAGTGCTATTAGTAAAGCAGCAGTTATTGGTGGGTTTTCTAGTGCTATTAGTAAAGCAGCAGTTATTGGTGGGTTTTCTAGTGCTATTAGTAAAGCAGCAGTTATTGGTGGGTTTTCTAGTGCTATTAGTAAAGCAGCAGTTATTGGTGGGTTTTCTAGTGCTATTAGTAAAGCAGCAGTTATTGGTGGGTTTTCTAGTGCTATTAGTAAAGCAGCAGTTATTGGTGGGTTTTCTAGTGCTATTAGTAAAGCAGCAGTTATTGGTGGGTTTTGATCGTTCGTGAAAAATATAGGATAAAATGTAGAAGAGAAAATACAAGAGGAAACTGACAGTATCATGGCGACTTCCCCCACCTTCTCAACGTTCGCTCTAGGACACACTATAACAATGTTTCATATTTTCTTACCTTGTTTTAGTCAAATACTGATTTTACTGTTAAATGCAATTAAAATGGGAAACAACCAGTTAAAACTTTAGGTAACAAAACTAACAATTGTGAATTTTGAAGTCCTTATTTCTCCAATTGACATCGCCCCATCGAAAATGGGATCGGAACCTTTTTTGTAAGGAATTTAATAACTTTGGAATTTTTACCGAAGAAATGCGTCAAAAGGGAAAAAATCTAAAATTACCACTCGGGCATTTTCTCGACATATAGTACCAAAAAATAGGCCCTATACCGAATACGGTAAACCTGAGTGGAAACAAACTTCTTGGATTAGTTTTGATTCATTTAGTATAAGGAATTGTATAAAAGTACTTAATACTTGTTTCCAAACTTATACACAGGTTCTGTAACTTTGATAATTTCTAATTTATTCACAACAATGTAGAAAGGGATTGAAAGATCTTAAAACTAATACATATTCAAAACTGTGGTAAATTGAATCGACAAACTCCATCATAGAATGTATTAAGTTTCTGTTACTCAGAAGGTGGGGGGGGGGAGAGGAAGGGGAGGGGGACACCTTTCCTAAACTTGCGGCTTTCTCTCCCTGTAAAATTGTCTCATCGAAATATAATTTTGTTGAATGCGTTAAATAATAATTATTGTATATAATATATCTATACATATAATAAAATTCTATCGGATCGCTGTCTGCCCATGGAAGATATATTTGGGAAAAATTCTATTGGGGGCCTTTATCAACGCAATAGTACCCAGAACAATGATTTTTACAATATTTGTCTGTACGCGCTAATTTCAGAAACGGCTTATCCGATTTAGTTGGGATTTTCACTAATATACTATGGTAAGCTTCACTTAACATTTAGTGTTCGTTTTATGTCAATAGATAAATAAAAACGTTATGTCAATGTACATCAACAAATAAATATGAGACATTATTCAAAATGGCTGTCGATTCAAAATGGCTGTCAGAATCTGAATGGTTCAGAGAAGCCAATTTTTCTTGAAAAAAACTTTTGACCTTTTGACCGAATTTTGAAATTTGACTATTTTAACCTTGCCTAGGAGATTTACCGTATCAAGAACTACCTGTGTGCCAAGTTTGGTCTAAATCGGTCAAACGGTGTAGATTTGTATAAGGAACAATCAGAAAAAGTCCGTCACGCAGGAGCTACATAACTAAGCACTTTCCTCAGAATTTGGGTAGTGTAGACTGCTTTCTAGAACAATTTGCTTAAAATATCCTACATAAATAAAATAAAAACATGAATAGTTCTCTTTTAAATTTGTAATGAGTAACTGATCAATTATTAATTTGATTCCAGAGTTATGTTTACACATGGTACCTATTACACTACGTAATAAACACAAAAAACCTCATATTATCGTATTTTGATCTAACGCAGGAACAGGATACAGTCCCTCTAGTGGTAGAAAGCGCTCCTTGCGGCGGCTTTTTGAACCTACGTCTGGCGGGCTTTTCTATTGAAATATATTACAAATTAAACCCCCGCTTTCCGATTGACCAATTCAGCTAATTTTTACAGCACATCTTTCTCATGAGTTACCCACGACGTATACCGCGTTTCGTTACAATACAGCAGAAATTACGACCGGTATGAGTATATTAGGAATTTGGGTCGGGAGTAAACCCCCCCTTCTAATGAACTGTTTAAGTTTATTTTTACAACACATATTTACCTGTAGATTACCACTACGAATACCGAGTTTCGTCGAAATATACCAAAAATCACGGCTGGTAGTGGCGAATTGGTATTGTGGGTCCAGAATAACCCCCCCCCCTTCTAATGAACCGATTTAGTTCATTTTTATATCTCACTTTTCTCTCTATATCACCACTACGAATACCAAGTTTCGTTGAAATATAACAAATATTACGGCTGACATAGTCAAATTAGTGTTTTGGGTTCGGGGTAAACCCCCCCTTCCGGTGGACTGATTTTGGTGGTTAACGAACTCGTTCAATCGTTTGCTAATTGAATGCTATATACCAAGTTTCGTGACGAAAAAACAAAAACTCTGGCCGCTATCGTGTTAACAGACATATATATATATATATATATGCATATATATATAGATATATATAAATTTTAACGGGGGTCATTTTCGGTGTCTACTAGGTAGGATCGATAAAGATTTGAAGAAATTTTTCAAAAATTCCGTCATGAGTCCAACCTCAATAGCTACTTTCCTTCGGAGGAAAGTGCTAAAACGGACACACAGACAGACACGTGATATTTATATATATATATATATAGATTAGAGTTTTACCAAATGGATAATAAATGTGAATATTCCCTTTCAATGAAATATTGAAAGCTAGTGGAAAATGACTGTTTCCATTATCGAATCTCCATTGAAATACTGAAAGAGATAATTAAAATCCACCTAGCTAAAGCTTGATTGGATTCCATTGATGGAACACTGCTGTAATGTGGAGTTAAACCAAACACACGGTGTAATGTGACCCTTGACTGTTGACTGTCAACTAGCGACGACTCTGCGCAAGCCGATATAGTGTTTACAAAGTACCAAATTGCTCCGGGGGTATGGCGCGCCTACCTTTCTGTTTGTCTGACAAACCGTGTTCAATGTGTTCTCATTCGATGTGAAGCAAGGCTTCTAAACAGTAGTGAAATAATTAATTTGAAATCATCAAAAACTAACGATATTGTGAAGGGATAACTGTTTTATTTTAAGAGATTCATTACCCGTAATTAAAACTTGATATCTCTAATATCTCAGTTTTGTGTTTATTATTGGAAATTTGAAAACTGGAGAAAAAGAAGCAACCAAGTGCCAAAAAAATGGATTGGAAAAAAAAAGGAAGCAGAAAAAGAAGATTTTGAAATCAAGCGGAATGAAGAGAATCATTGACTCAAGAATTGATTGTACCAAACAAAACAAACTTCGAAGTCGAAGAAAACTAAATCAGTTTTTCTAAATTAATCCTGATGAGAACCTGATTTGTTGTATTTAAAAAAAAATTATTTGTTATTATTAATTTACTCTTTCTTATTATTATATTTTTCCAACCATTCAACAATGTTTCAGCGTTGTTGTCACCATATCCCACGCGCTGGAAAGTAAAAATGACTGCACGAGTGCCTTTCTCGACGTCGCCCAAGCGTTCGATCGTGTTTGGCACCCGGGGTTATTATACAAAGTACGGCGCATACTTCCCTACACATACTTCCTAATCCTACAGTCCTACCTATCAAGCCGTTCCTTCCAAGTAAGATCTGGTTCCACATTATCTAGTTCCCATCCTATTTCCTCTGGTGTACCACAGGGAAGTATTCTCGGTCCTATCCTTTACCTTCTGTACTCCGCTGACGTCCCTACCCACCCAAATACTCATTTAACGACATATGCTGATGATAAAGCCATATTTTCCTCCTCCCCTGATCCCGAAACAGCTTCCCTTCACCTGCAGGAACATCTAGACTCTGTTGAGGATTGGTCCAACAGGTGGAAAATCAAGGCGAATCCAGAGAAATGCAGCCAAATAACATTCACTCTCAATAAAAGGACTTGCCCACCAGTTCACATATCCAGTCAAGAACTTCCTGTATCCAACGAAGTGCGCTACCTGGGATTAATACTAGACAGCAGACTCACTTGGAACCCACGCACCCGATTGAAAAGACAGGAACTGAACAGGAGATACGGACTTCTTCGACGACTTTTGGGACCTTCATCAAAACTCACAACACAGAACAAACTCACTATATACAAAACCATCATCAGACCTATTTGGACGTACGGACTTGAACTATGTGGAACAACCAAAAGATCAAATATACAGAGAATACAGGCATTCCAATCCAAAGTCCTACGCAAAATAGTTAATGCCCCTTTCTACGTTTCTAATAAAACCCTTCATAATGACCTCAATATCCCTTTCATCCATGAACTCGCTAAATCCCGATTCCTAACCTTCCACTCTAAACTATCTGCTCATCCCAATCCCAGAGCTCAATCCCTCTCCTCTCAATCCCACCCCGAAAACCCTCCTAGGAGGCTAAAGAGATCTTGGCCTCGTGATCAACTCTGTAATTAAAGCGGTCAACTAGGAAGTGTCAATAATGATTGGCTCCTTTCAAACTTCTATTTTATCTTTTGATTTATTATTTTTATTATTATTACTTTTATTTTATTTTCCTTTTAGCTATGATTTATTTATTTGTGTACTTATTTATTTTTATTATTCTCTTTTGGTTTCTGTAATTCAATTTAGTATGTACTATTTTTTCTTTTTTTTCTGTATTCTCATTATGTGAAATCATAAAAATGGCTTTACTTATCACAATTAACCAATGTGCTATATAATTTGTGCAGATTTTAATAAACGCTTTATTATTAAAAAAAAAAAAAAAAAAATTATATAAGGTAGGGATTGTCGGGGTTCGGTCACTGCTACTTAATAAAACTATAGAGGAGACTAGTCATCTCCTCTACCTACTCCAACATCTTCCATTTATTAAAAACTCCATCCTAATCCCCTATACCGCCTGCAATATAGCCCTTTATACCTGCCTCCCTTTCCATTAACACAACATTTTATGACTTTATGACCCCTTACAGTACTTCGCCGCTTTCGCCGCTCTTTCTTTCATCTTCTATGTTCTCTGTCCATTGGGTGGTCCAGAACCCCCCCCCCCCCCCCCCCCCCCCCACCTACTCCTTTCTTCCTATGTTTCCCTGTATTAACTGTCAGAAATGATCCCGCATTTGTGAGGAATAGTTCTCTATCTTCCCATCGGTAAGCCCATATTGTTATTCTTATATCTAATCTAATATGTAATCTGTTATTCTTATATCTGTTTTCCTAATAATCCCAACACTTCTAGAGCACATTGTTCTTCTATATATTATGTTCTAGTATTTTATGTTTTGACTTTTTCCATATATGTATGTATGTATATATGTATGTGTATTTGTGTATGTAGGCGGCATATATATATATATATATATATATATATATATATATATATATATGTATATTTCAGTATTACATCCGTCCTACTTGTTTTTTACAGCCCTGATGAAGGCTTGAAGTTCAAGCCGAAACGTCGGCACAATAAAACCATTTTTATGATAAAATGTAGTTTTATTAAGTAGCAGTGACCGAGCCCCGACAATCCCTACCTTGCATCATCTACGGTCAACCATCTTCTCTCAATCCCCCTACCTTGCATCATCTACAGTCAACCATCTCCTCTCAATCCCTACCTTGCATCATCTACGGTCAACCATCTCCTCTCAATCCCTACCTTGCATCATCTACGGTCAACCATCTCCTCTCAATCCCTACCTTGCATCATCTACGGTCAACCATCTCCTCTCAATCCCTACCTTGCATCATCTACGGTCAACCATCTCCTCTCACGAACCCCGACAATCCCTACCTTGCATCATGTACGGTCAACCATCTCCTCTCACGAACCCCGACAATCCCTACCTTGCATCATCTACGGTCAACCATCTCCTCTCACGAACCCCGACAATCCCTACCTTGCATCATCTACGGTCAACCATCTCCTCTCACGAACCCCGACAATCCCTACCTTGCATCATCTACGGTCAACCATCTCCTCTCACGAACCCCGACAATCCCTACCTTGCATCATCTACGGTCAACCATCTCCTCTCAAAAAAAATTATATTTTTCTTTAGGGTTAGGATATTCTTTTTTATTTTCTAATAAAATTCTATACATTTTTCCTCACTCTTCATACTTTTCTTACTAGTACTTCTCTTAGTTTTTGTTTTCAGAATCGTTTTTCTCATATTAAGTGCATTAATTTGGTAGTTGTTACTTTTTTCATCGTTTCATATTTGTCATTCTTGGATTTTTATTTTCTTTTTTAACAACCTTTGTTTTCTACTTTCATTGTAATTTTTACATGTTCTAGCATTTTAATGTATGTATTCAAATAGCGAGAAAATATCCTAACCAGTATGATCTATTATTTTTTTGATTTGAGATTGAAAACGGCTGATAGCCGAAATGTTTCTGCAACAAGTTTTAAATAACTTAGTGTGCGGCATGCACAGTTGGGCCAAACAACAGTTTGTGTTTCAAAAAAGGTTACAGCCTCTAAATCCTAATCGATTTCAATACATTATTTTTTTAAATAAAATCTATTAAAATTTGAAACAACTTTGTCTAGCTAGATTTTCGTTTTTTGTTTCCCCTGTTTATTAAATTACCTGTAAATAATTCACTACCTTTTACAATTGTCGTCTTATTTATTAAATACAAAAATATTTTATCCAGGTATTTAAGATCTGTATTTTTGTTAACGGCCTTTTTTCTATTTTTAATTATGTGAATATTTTCCTTTATTTTTCGTTTTATGGGGGTTTTCTATTTATCTAATTCCTTTACTGTGTCTAAATTAACTGTGCGGCTATTTTGTATCGCATGATCCACCAATGCAGTCTTTTTGTCAGTCTTCTCAAGGTTTTTGGCGTGTTGTTTAATTCTGTTTTTAATAGTTGTCCCGATTCTCCTACATACACCTTATTACACATTGCACATATGCTATATTTTATTTATGCTATTATTATATGTGCCATATGGAATAGCTTATATGGTATAGGTTATATGGTATAGGTTATATGGTATAGGTTATATGGTATAGGTTATATGGTATAGGTTATATGGTATAGGTTATATGGTATAGGTTATATTTGTTTTGTTTTTCTTTTAGATTATCTTTAATTCGGCTGTAGCTTTTTCTGATTTTGTCTTGATATATCAAGGAAATTCTTCCTAGGTCTTTACATGTTTGTTTTATATTATTGGCAAATATGGAATTATTACGAAAGGTAATGTAATTACCAATTTGCCAATAAGATTTGCCCAACACTGATTGAGAGCTATTCTAGGTAACAGCTGTGATATTGACTCGAGGATTAATGGACCAGTACAATAGCACTTTCCATATTGAATACATTCACTCTGGTTAAACTTAGACCTTTCAGGAAAACGCCCTACATACATCCTTTGACTGCATAAATGACCCCTGCCATTTGTGACTGATATATTTTTGTCTCTCATTTTATATTGTTAATGGCTCCAAGAGCAATTCCCAGCGGTATTCTCTACAGCGGGTCAATTAAAATAAGAAGGGTATTTCTAATTACTTTACCCCCCTCCCGCCAAAACCTGTTCCGAGAATTCCAGGCTGCCCCCTCCAAGTTAAGGTTTTGCACTTGCTGTGTAAATGGGTGAATTTCTTTTATGTGTATTTTTACATTTTCTCCCCCTTTGTTTGTATCTGTTAAAAATCAGTGCCGTAACAGGCCACGACGGCCCTATACTGTAGAGGTATCTGATTCTTGACCATATGGGACACTAGGGGGATAGTGTGGTCAATACTATGCTTCGGCAGCCTGATATTCTCCTTTGCTGCTTCGACTGCTAGGGTCAATAGCACCAAGGTACCCATTAATCAATTGATTAAAGGCTGGGTTGGCCTAGGGACGGTCAGGGAGGCCGAATCCAACCCATGAACGAAGACACCAGAAGACAAAAATCTTAAGTGCTTGCTCGGGATTTGAACTCGGGTCCTCCAGCATATGGGTCCAGTGCTCTACAGCTGACCTAACCTCGACCCCATATTTAATAGTTGTTTTACGTAATTTATTTAGAGTAACTAAATACAACCCTTTACACTAATTATCTCTAGAGAAATTTTATTTTCATCTCAATTACGAAAAGCATCTCGCCAATTAATAAAGATATTTGATAGACATTCAGGGTCATCTAGGTACCACAAATTACATCAGTTGGGTGTATCAAATAATTATTTACAGAGTTATAAATAATGATTTCCCAATTGAGCTTACACCTTGTCAAGTTCCTGTAATAAGTGAGCCATTCCTGTTCAGGGAAAATGGAAAATCAATATAGCCCCAACCCCCCTTTTTCCCTTAAATATGAAGAGACACTACTAACTCTAAAATGAGAGAATGGAAAAAAAATCAGAATGAGGGAAAAATAAAATTGGAGAAAAGAATATTTAGCTTATCATTTTAAATTGAGCTGTGATTGGTAAAATGTTGTTAGGAAATCACATAAACTTTCAGAAAGGATTTGACGTCGTCTTTCGCAAACTTACATCATTCCTGTATATGGCTGTCATGCTACACGTCAGAACTTACTCCTCGGTAGAAATTTCATTATTCAATCATAACATAAGAAATCAAGATTTCAACTCAGTTTGACAACTTATAATATTAGAAATGAATCTTTTTACAAGGTTTTAAAGAGTCTAGACTTCGATTAGATCACTAGAGTTTTAAATCGGTCCTGGAACCATCTCTCTAGATATATAAATTTATTTTATCAAGAAGCTTTAAAGTAGTTTAACGTAATGAAGTACTCAATAAAAAGGAAACCTCAACAAACTTGAGAACAAAAGTCAAACTTGGGTCTCCCCGTGGTCTAAGGGTGGGTTTACATCTGATGGTTATTGCAGGATATTAATATCAGAGAGAAATTGTGACTAATGTAAACTCTAAACAATTTATGGAATGAAGTAGAAGGTAATAAACTAAAATACATAAAAACCTGAGTAGACACCTGGCACTCCTCGTCGAGGGAAAATAGAAGAGAGGAGGTAGTCATAACAAGAATGAGGATCGGACACACAAAAATCTCACATGGATATTTGATGGGAAGAGAGCAACATCCAAAATGCCCAAGATGTAATGAACCCTTTACAATAAACCATTTAATATCCGAATGCCACCAATTCAGAGTAGAATTAAACGAATTGAATATCCCTCCAGACATAAGAGAGGCATTAGCAGGCAATGCAAATATGCTGGATAAAATAATAAGTTTTCTGAAAAAAGTTGAATTATACAACGAAATATAAAAAAAAGTCCGTCACGCAGGAGCTGCATAACTAAGCACTTTCCTCAGAATTTGGGTAGTGTAGACTGCTTTCCAGAACAATTTGCTGAAAATATCCTACATAAATAAAATAAAAACATGAATAGTTCTCTTTTAAATTTGTAATGAGTAACTGATCAATTATTAATTTGCTTCCAGAGTTATGTTTACACATGTTACCTATTACACTACTTAATAAATACAAAACCCCTCATATTATCGTATTTTGATCTAACGCAGGATCCCTCTAGCGCTCCTTGCGGCGCCTTTGTGGACCTATGTCTGGCTGGCTTTTCTATTGAAATATATTACAAAGTAAACCCCCCTTTCCGATTGACCGATTCAGCTCATTTTTATAACACTTCTTTCTCATGAGTTACCCACGACGTATACCGCGTTTCGTTAGAATACAGCAGAAATTACGACCAGTATGAGTATATTAGGAATTTGGGTCCGGAGTAAACCCCCCCTCCTAATGAACCGATTTAGTTTATTTTTACATCACATATTTACCTGTAGATTACCACTACGAATACCGAGTTTCGTCGAAATATACCTAAAATCACGGCTGGTAGTGGCGAATTGGTATTGTCGGTCCGGAGTAAACCCCCCCTCCTTATGAACCGATTTAGTTCATTTTTATATCTCACTTTTCTCTCTATATTACCACTACGAATACCAAGTTTCGTTGAAATATAGCAAATATTACGGCTGAAATGGTCAAATTAGTGTTTTGGGTTCTGGGCAAACCCCCCCTTCCGGTGGACCGATTTTGGTGGTTAACGAACTCGTTCAATCGTTTGCTAATTGAATGCTATATACCAAGTTTCGTTACGAAAAAACAAAAACTCTGGCCGCTATCGTGTTAACAGGCACATATATATATATATATATATATATATATATATATATATATAGATATATATAAATTTTAACGGGGGTCATTTTCGGTGTCTACTAGGTAGGATCGATAAAGATTTGAAGAAATTTTTCAAAAATTCCGTCATGAGTCCAACCTCAATAGCTACTTTCCTTCGGAGGAAAGTGCTAAAAATGTATATATATATATATATATATATATATATATATATATATATGTATATGTATATATATAAATAAAAAAAACCATAATGCGTAAATGCGTGTATATAAATGTATATATATATATATACATTTATATATATATATATATATATATATATATATATATATATACACATTTATATATATGTACACATTTGTGTGTGTATGTATGCTTGTATGTTTGTGTGCGTTTATATAAATACATATATATATATATATATGTGGATGTATATTTGTATGTATGTGTGTATATATATATAAATGTGTGAATATCTAAAGAAATACGATTCATTCAAATAGAAGAAGTTTCTATACTAGTAAAAAAATAATGAAAGAAAATAAATAATAAGAACTGTAAACCATAAGTATATGTTTTCTGAGAAAATAGAAACGTGAGTGTGAGATAAATGAGATCGGGCAATGATGCTCTGGAAGCTGTTTGCCCTAAAGCCCAATCCATCCATCCATCCATCCAAACAATTTCTGTCTGATATATATATTTCTATCACGAGCTATAAGTGTCGACACTTCTATACCGTCAGGTGTAAACACCGATTATAAAGAGAAGAAATTAATGTCACAGATTAGCGCCACTAGCTGTGTTGTTGGCACTTCTGTACCAACAGATGTAAACACTGATTACGTACGACACAGCGTCAAGAGATTGAATTTCAGTAATTGGTTATTGGTAAAAGTCGCAATGACAATTTATTACCTTTAAAAATGTAAATAAGTAAGTAAAAAAATGGAAAATTGTATCCTTTCTTGTTTTGAGATTTTCCCCAAAACAAAAACGAGCAAATCTCTAAAGGACTTTTTGTCTTAGTCTTTCGCTTCCACACACGCTCCTGAAGTTTTGCCGTTTCAATTCGAGACACCATATATACATGCATTTAAAGGATGTTGCCAAAATAAACGATCAAACTTCGGGAATCGATACAGGATAAAAAAAAAAAATGTGTTTTGGTATATATCTCGTTTTTGCTTATTTTCTGAAAAAAACTAAAAGAAATTATGAAAAGGCAGTCTTTAATAAGGGATATATACAAATTGTTAAAAATATATGTTTTTATCCCCCACTCCTATTCTCAACCTCTCACCCCCACCCTAAAAATATAGGACTGAGTATGGCATAATGAAATAATGGGTCTCCATTTTTTGACCCCCCCGAGAAAAAGCAGAGTCTTTCCACGTATATATATATATATATATATATATATATATATATATATATTTAATGCACTGTTTAGAGATACTGTAACTCCCTAAATTGGGAGGAAACCGAGTTCCATTTCTTTTCTAAGATCTATTTTCTGATAAGAGCATGAAGAACTATCCATCTTGGAAATGTTCCATTCCCTGGTGTCCTCGCGTGTCCTGTTACCAACTCGGCGGTGTTATTAAAAAGGAGAGAGAGAGATAGCTTTGGTTTGGACGTTATCAGAAAGAGAAACAATTAATGACACAATATAAATTGTCGTCCGAGCATGTAGAAAATAAAAGGAAAATATCACATCCTACGATATAGTTTTGGAAGGTTTATTTCAATTCCGCTCACTTCGGTCCTGTTTGGAGATAAGAATGATAAATGCTGACAAATTCAGCGAAATTCTATTGGTCTTTTAGTTTTATCAATGTCCCGGAAACGGCTGTAAGATGTAAAAAGTAATGAATTTAAAACGAATGAAACCATTTTTAAGGCGATAGCTTTAACAGTTTTCGAGAAAAGTGGAAAAATAGTTTTTAAATAAAGCTTTTGGTTTGGGTACTTATAATCATGTGATTTAGTTAAAACATTTTCTGCATGTTTGAAATTCATATAAACAAAGATGTTTTAATTTTGGTTACATTTGGAGTTAAGGAAGGATTAGAATATTATAATTTATTTATAGACCTGAAATGTTCTGGGACCTTCGTATATATTCGTATATATTTTTTTTTTTACAGCGCATCGACAAATCTTGGCCATTACGGCCTATTTTCTTTAATATCTCGGATTTTTTTAATATCTATTTTCTTTAATATAAACGGAAGGTTACCATTCGAAAACTTACTAAATGCTCTACAAAAACAATTCTATTAGGCGATGCCAATCGGAGAAATAAGTGCTTAAAACTTAAAATGTGTTTTTGTGTTTAGATTAATTTTTAATTGATTTTTTTCAATTTCCTTTGTCTGTAAAATTAGTATTATGGTAAAAGAAAATACGAAACAGTAAGTAGTGTTTTTAGAGGGAACCTTGACAAGGACAGGCAGTAATTTTTCTATCTGGTAGAGTTCTGTACCCTTGTAACCGTGACCTATTTATAAAATATTTCATAAAAGGTCTAACCAAAATTATAACTGTTTCTATTTCAACCTTAGGGATAAGAACGGAACCGCGCTAAGATGTTGCACTTCCTGTGAGTCGGACTTTTTTTTTAAGAGAGAAACGGATCCAGAGAAATTTGGTGCCTGACAAGACCCCTTGCACAGCCCAGGGAGATTAATGTTGTGGCTTAGGAGCCATTTTGGGTATTTCCATATTTTAGGTATATTAGTGAAGCAGTCCGTGGGATACTAAAGCTGTCCTCCCTATTTGCATTCTAACAGGATCCCAATGTTCTGTAATAGCTTTAGAATAGTTACAGAATTCGGACTGGTGGTCCGCCAGTCAACACATCCGCCAGTTCGTATAATATGCATTTTATCTCAATCTGTAATGTTATTTCCCCCAAATTTTTAAATGGAAGAGGTTCATTCAAAATATAAATTTATTATATATGTTATACAGTTTTCAGAAAATGAGTATTATGCGTATTAATTGTATGAATCTTATTGACCAGTACAAGTCTTAAAAAGATTTGAACTTAAACACCGATCTTAATTTTAAATATCACTAACATTATTTATGTATAATATTGTTAATAAAATAGTTATAACATGGACTTGGCTTACTTGTGCCTTGAAAACAAATAAGAATGACTTCCAGATGTGTAGCAAGAACTGATACTAGTGGCAAAATAATGAAGTTCGACGACAATATTTCCTAGGTTCCTTCCTTTACCGAACCATTTCTTCCAAATCTCCTTCCTATATTTACAACCTCCTGCAGTTTAAATCTGCTGTCCATTCCCGTGGTACCCGCTCCCGTCCCTCCGATCTCTATCCTCCCACTCATAAAACAGCCTTCTTCGACCGTTCCTTCATCTCCCGAGCCTCCTCCTTCTGGAACTCTATTCTTCTTCCCATTCGACACTCTCCTTCCTTACCTGTCTTTAAATCCCGCCTCTTTGCTTTTCTCCTATCCTCCCAGGAAGACGCTTCTTAAAATTTCACCACCTGATTACCTTTGTAAATTATATTGCTGTTTTTTTCTCGTGTTTATGCATTTTCCTAGTTTATATCTTTTTATAGCCCCCATTCCTTTATATTTATTCAACTTTTTAATATTTATTTGTTTATATTAAACTCTTTAATTTTATTCCCATCCCCCTCTGAACATTGTATCATCATTGCCCCATTCCAATGAATGTACATATTTACTTATATTTCATTTTATTATTTAAGGCTTCACATATAATATTTGTATTAGTTGCTTTCTTTGTTTTGTTCTTTTATACTTTTGTTTTTCTTTATTCATATTTATATTTTTAGGTTAATTTCTTTATTGTTTATTTTGTACTTATTTTTATTCTTATGGGACGAAGTCCCAGAATAAAGTTTTTTTTTTCATTCATTTTCATTTTTCATTCAAGTTAGGACTTAGTCTCCTGTAGCACTGAAAAGAGCCATTTTAGTAATACTCTTCAATCCCGTTACAGCATAAAATGTCAAAAATGGACTTGGTCTAGTTGTGCTCTGAACCCTCCAATTATTACTAGCGATTTGTATGGATTTGCAAAATTTTTAAGATCCATTGATTTTCTGGAAGGAGTCGAGGCAACCTTATGACTGCAATTTCTGCTGGAAAGAGGTTTCCATTCATAGAGGTATGAGGCGAATGTAGATGGCCGAAGTACGAGATATGAATAAAGTTATTTACTCTTTATCTTCTTCTTGGAAAATATTTTCAATTCCATTCTACTAAGCCTCTTGGCCTGTGACCTATAAACAGAGTTGGGCATAATTTTATTAATAAATAAAAATACGAATTTATTCGTACTTCATACATTTGTGAATACGAATATAAATAAATTCGTACTTCATATATTTGTGAATACGAATATAAATAACTTCGTATTCATAAGTGTGAATACGAATTTATTTTTATTCACATATATTAAATGTAAAAATACAAATAAAATTTTATTCGCAAATTTTTCTTCGAATAAAAATAAATTCACAGAAAAAATTGTAAATAATCACAAAAAATGTGAATATTTACAAAAAATCAAGTGATTACAAAAAAAATCACGTTAAAATATACGAATAAAAATTTATTCACATTATAATTTGTGAATAAAAATTTATTCACAATAAAATTCGCAAATAAATTATGGATTTATTCGTATTAAGATGATATTACGAAAGTTATTGAAGGTCATTTTTTTTTTATGGAGGTACAGATGACAAACTGTGTCCCTGCAGCATGGCTGGTGGTCTCGCGGTGGACTCGGGGTAAACAAAAAATCTAGGCGCTAAGAACCTAGACGTTAAACGCTTTAAAAAAAAAAAAAAAAAAAAAAAATGACCTTCAATAACTTTCGTAATATCATCTTAATTCGAATAAATCCATAATTTATTTGCGAATTTTATTGCGAATAAATTTTTATTCACAAATTATAATGTGAATACATTTTTATTCGTATATTTTAACGTGATTTTTTTTTTTTTAATCACTTGATTTTTTGTAAATATTCACATTTTTGTGATTATTTACAATTTTTTCTGTGAATTTATTTTTATTCGTAGAAAAATTTGCGAATAAAATTTTATTTGTATTTTTATATTTAATATATGTGAATAAAAATAAATTCGCATTCACACTTATGAATACGAATTTATTTATATTCGTATTCACAAATATATGAAGTACGAATAAATTCGTATTTTTATTTATAAATAAAATTATGCCCAACTCTGCCAAAAACACATAGCGAAACTTTGCTTGAAGGACTTCGGGTATACGATTAGGATGAGAAATTCCACAGAATAAGATACCAAGATTAGCCTTGAGATAAAACAGATCTGCGACCAAAAAACTGTATCCGATTTTTTGTCGGTTTTCCATGAGTTTTTGCATGCTCAAACCGAAAATAAGTACTCATACAATTCCATTACGTCTAGTTTTTTTTTTTTTAGCAAAACTGTTTTTTGTAGATACCACTAGATTATATTATTATTCAGCGTTAAACCTCAAATTCAAATTTGCTGCTGGGCTGTGAATCTTATTAATTTCATAGGTTGTTTTTTCAGGTTCACGTTTAGATATCGTCGTTTGACTCGGAAAAAAAGGCCATCTATTCCAAATGTATAACGACGTACGAAGAAAAATTTCATGAAGCGTATGGAAGAAGAGATTACATTGTACAAGGGCTTAGGTTCGGTACAAGAGGAACCATCCCTAAAGCAACTAGTGACTTCCAGGAAACCCTCGGACTCGACACGAACAAGCTAGTTGTACTCACGGAATCAATTCTTATTGATTCCCTGGGGATCCTTAACAATCACATTTATAGGAGCTGAACAGCTGCTAATCATTCTTTCGGAGATCATTATGTTTTACAAAATATCTAGCAAATTTGATACAAACAAAAATTTACCCTCCTCAAAAATAAACTTACAAAATTATATCTAAAGATAGAACTACTAAATTACTAAATGTCTTTTTTAGTACTTTCCTCCGAAGGAAAGTAGCTATTGAGGTTGGACTCATGACGGAATTTTTGAAAAATTTCTTCAAATCTTTATCGAACCTACCTAGTAGACACCGAAAATGACCCCCGTTAAAATTTATATATATATATATATATATATATATATATATGCATATATATATATATATATATATATATATATATATATATATATATATATATATGTGTGTCTGTTAACACGATAGTGGCCAGAGTTTTTGTTATTTCGTCACGAAACTTGGTATATAGCATTCAATTAGCAAACGATTGAACGAGTTCGTTAACCACCAAAGTCGGTTCACCGGAAGGGGGGGTTTACCCTGCAGCCGAAACACTAATTTGGCCATCCCAGCCGTAGTTTTTGATATATTTCAACGAAACTTGGTATTCTTAGTAGTAATCTACAGAGAAAGGTGGGTTGTAAAAATAAACTAAATCGGTTCATTAGGAGGGGGGGGGGTTTACTCCGGACCCACAATACCAATTCGCCACTACCAGCCGTGAATTTTGGTATATTTCGACGAAACTCGGTATTCGTAGTGGGTAATCTACAGGTAAATATGTGTTGTAAAAATAAACTAAATCGGTTCATTAGAAGGGAGGGTTTACTCCGGACCCAAATTCCTAATATACTCATACCGGTCGTAATATCTGCTGTATTGTAACGAAACGCGGTATACGTCGTGGGTAACTCATGAGAAAGAAGTGTTGTAAAAATGAGCTGAATCGGTCAATCGTAAAGCGGGGGTTTAATTTGTAATATATTTCAATAGAAAAGCCCGACAGACGTAGGTTCACAAAGCCGCCGCAAGGAGCGCTTTCTACCACTACAGTGACTGTATCCTGTTCCTGCGTTAGATCAAAATACGATAATATGAGGTTTTTTGTATTTATTACGTAGTGTAATAGGTACCATGTGTAAACATAACTCTGGAAGCAAATTAATAATTGATCAGTTACTCATTACAAATTTAAAAGAGAACTATTCATGTTTTTATTTTATTTATGTAGGATATTTTAAGCAAATTGTTCTGGAAAGCAGCCACAAGGTGGAAAGGTTTTTTTCTTTCTTTCCCTCCATATTCTAAAATAAATTAACTAACACCCCCAAAATTAAGAAAATGCATTTTCGAAAGAATGATTAGCAGGCTGTGTCTATAGCAACTCAATTTATTTTAGCAGCGTTCTTTATTTACAACAAATAAAGTTTTTCTTTCTAGAAATGATATCAAATGAAACATAGGCGGTAGTGGAGAAGTGGGTTGGCTAGGATTAATGAAAGATAGTTGTAACTATTCCATAAACCATATCATAACATGTCGTCAATGGGTTTCTCTAAAAGACAGGATTGCTTTGTCAAAAATTGGGTAAGAGTCGTTTTTAGCGTGGTTCCTCCCTCCTTCCATAGGGAGAAAACCCGGTTTTGAGGTTGATCTTACGACACAATCCGGAAGTTTCGACTAGACAATTTCTCGTTTCAGACCCCATAGATCACGAAAATATAGGTGGTCCAAATTTGTATATATATATATATATATATATATATATATATATATATATATATATATATATATGTGTTAACTTTCATGCTGCTTCGCTGGGAATTAGATGTGTTTTCTGCAACTCGGCTTCTTTCTCCAGCGGTCTTGCTCCTCCTTCCATCGCAATATTTCGATGGAAGGAGGAGCAAGACCGCTGGAGAAAGAAGCCGAGTTGCAGAAAACACACACACACATATATATATATATATATATATATATATATATATATATATATATATGTTTGTCTGTTCGCTCTCTAGCTGTCTCAAAAATGGTCTGATTTTGATGTAATTTGGTACAAACATCTTTCGTCTAATTTGAAAAATGTTCTTTAACCAGCAGAGTCCGTCCACCGGAAGATGGTGTTTGGAGCGAAATTCGTGCGAAAAAAAATCGTAACGCTTACGTTCTTCTGTTCATATGCTTACAGGTACTTGTTTTATATGTTTCTTAACATAGGAAAACGAATGAATCCATTTTGTAGGCGATATATGTAACCGTTTTTGAAAAAAAGTGGAACAAATGTTTTTGTAATTTGTTTTTTTTGTTAGTACTTAGAATCGTGGGATTCAATTGAAATATAGGTAAATGTGAAGGAGCGCGGTCTCCACACCGATCCTTTTGAAATGTTGCACTATAACGTATTTTGATGCACTAAACACGAATCCGTTAAAAAAAAAGCTCGCTTTTCACTAGGAAAGAAGTTATTAAGCACTAAAGTTCACTGTTATGGAGGTTATAAAAGACGGTGTAACAGCGTATTTGTAAACACGCGCATGCGCAATAGTCCTTAACGACGAAGTTGATTGAAATTTAGACTCACCTTGCGGTAGCTGACTTGGTCGTAAATTGTCGTTATTCGGCATACGTGCTATGCGTTTCCGCTCGCTTAAGAAGATATCAAAACCCCTAGCCAATCCAACTCGCTAAAATTAATAGAATTCTATTAATTGTAGCGAGTTGGATTGACTAGAGTTTTGATATCTTCTTAAAATTTAAAAAAAAAAAATTTAAAGAATGGTTTATTATTTAAAAAAAATATTTTTGAATAACTAAGTGGAGATAAATTGATATATAATTCATGGTAAATTTCAATTAGACATCCTTATTACGAACTTTTCCATACCCGCGCATGCGCATGTTGACAAACATTGTAGGTTACATTACCTTTCAGAACCCGCACAACAGTGAACTTTAGTGTTTCATAACTTCTTTCCTAGTGAAAAGCGAGCTTTTTTTTTTTAACGGATTCGTGTTTAGTGCATCAAAATACGTTATAGTGCAACATTTCAAAAGGATCGGTGTGGAGACCGCGCTCCTTCACATTTACCGAAATATATACTACATATTTGGAATTCTTCTCAACTAACATGTTCAAATTGAATTAATTTATTTTACGTCGTATATCTATTTCAATTAAATCATTGCTCGAATAAAATATGGAGAGAGTTTTTAAGGGTTGCATTTTGGGATTTTAAGGATTGCTTCGGTTCAGAAATCACCTCTGAAGGCTTTGGGATATTTATTGTGTAAGAACTCAAATATTGTATGAAAGATATTAAATACTAAAATATAAGCAAAAATGCAATTTTCTTTTATTTATTTATGTATTTATTCGTTTCGAGAGCTTCGCAACAAGGGTGATCTGCTCTATTGAATAACAAAAAATAAAAACAATAAAAAAAAAGTTGAAGATAAATAATAATAAGAAATACAACAAAGTAATTGGTCATAATCAATGATTAGTATAATAAGTGATCTAATAATATGATGACCAACCGAAAAAAAATATAAAAAAAAAATAAAATATATATAAAAAAAATAAAATAAAATAAACAAAAAAAAATAAAATAAATAAAGGAATAAGAAACATAAATTAAAATTAAAATAACAGTAAAAAAAAAAATAAAATATATATAAAAAAAAATAAAATAAACAAAAAAAAAAAAAAAATAAATAAAGGAATAAGAAACATAAATTAAAATTAAAATAACAGTAAAAAAAAATAAAATATATATAAAAAAAATAAAATAAAATAAACAAAAAAAAAAATAAAATAAATAAAGGAATAAGAAACATAAATTAAAATTAAAATAACAGTAAAAAAAAAAAAAAAAAAAAAAATGAATAGGTTGACAATTATTGTAAGTTCAGAAATTTTGATGGGAATTAAGATCGTGGGTCATTTGTAATATTTCTATATTTTATTGTACGTATTCGTGGTCATTAAGTATGTGAGTATGGTATGAATATATGGGCTCTTTTCTGCTAACAGCTAAACAAATTTTCTTTTAGACAAGTAATATATTTAAAGGGCTGTAACTTTGCTCCAAATGAACCAATCGAGTTCGTTGAGGTCTAAAAAAAAAAAAATAGTATTTGTATACACTAAAAGGCAGTACACAGGAAATAGTCGTTTATTTTGGTTAACGACTCGAATAAAAATATTGTAGTGTAAAATATTATAAATAATGAATTTTTGGGGTGGGGCTTAAACAAAAAGTGAAGTTCTGACCCTGGATTCGGATTCAGTGACTCCCAAAACATATAGTAAACATATGTTCTGGTCTCTGGGTACGGACTTTTTTTTTGTGTGTGGCTGTGTTATTGTCATCAAGCACATAATTTATGCGTAGGTACGATTGCTTTGGTGACAATTAACTAAGTTGGCTTTATACAGAAGGAACAAGAAGTAGAAAATTCTAATGCCTCTTTTACAAGTTAAGCACACCCCGGAATCTTGGGGTGATTGTAAAATCAGCTCTTTTATAATAGAAAAAGAAAACTTGGTAGGCAAAGCATCAAGAAAATTAAAACTAAAGAAATAATTGGAGATAATTAAGTAGCATGAACGGAATATATTAACTAGTTAATGGAATAAATTAGCATTATTCAGGTGGGAAATCAAAATCCTCAGATTCAATTACTTTCAGGTCAGATCGTTTAGAGAATTTGCATTTGGACATTTTTTTTCAAGAGGGAACTTAATACACCTTCGATTTTATTCTGACTTGTTAAGTGTTTTTATGATAATTCACCAGCAGATAAGAACTACGCCCAGCTGATTTCTAGCAAATTCCATAGAATGGCTGGATGGATTGGGTGTTTAAGGGTAGAGAACGTCTAGGTCCTCACCGCCCTGAAGTCTAATGTTTTTATGATAATTCGCCAGCTGATAAGAACTACGCCCAGCTGATTTCTAGCAAATTCCATAGGATGGCTGGATGGATTAGGTGTTTAAGGGTAGAGAACGTCTAGGTCTTCACCGCCCTGAAGTCTAATGTTTTTATGATAATTCGCCAGCAGATAAGAACTACGCACAGCTGATTTCTAGCAAATTCCATAGGATGGCTGGATGGATTAGGTGTTTAAGGGTAGAGAACGTCTAGGTCCTCACCGCCCTGAAGTCTAATGTTTTTATGATAATTCGCCAGCTGATAAGAACTACGCCCAGCTGATTTCTAGCAAATTCCATAGGATGGCTGGATGGATTGGGTGTTTAAGGGTAGAGAACGTCTAGGTCCTCACCGCCCTCAAGTGTAATGTTTTTATGATAATTCGCCAGCTGATAAGAACTACGCCCAGCTGATTTCTAGCAAATTCCATAGGATGGCTGGATGGATTGGGTGTTTAAGGGTAGAAAACGTCTAGGTCTTCACCGCCCTGAAGTCTAATGTTTTTATGATAATTCGCCAGCTGATAAGAACTACGCCCAGCTGATTTCTAGCAAATTCCATAGGATGGCTCGATGGATTAGGTGTTTAAGGGTAGAGAACGTCTAGGTCCTCACCGTCCTGAAGTGTAATGTTTTTATGATAATTCGCCAGCAGATAAGAACTACGCCCAGCTGATTTCTAGCAAATTCCATAGGATGGCTGGATGGATCGGGTGTTTAAGGGTAGAGAACGTCTAGGTCTTCACCGCCCTGAAGTCTAATGTTTTTATGATAATTCGCCAGCAGATAAGAACTACGCCCAGCTGATTTCTAGCAAATTCCATAGGATGCTGGATGGATTGGGTGTTTAAGGGTAGAGAACGTCTAGGTCCTCACCGCCCTGAAGTCTAATGCGTTTATGATAATTCGCCAGCTGATAAGAACTACGCCCAGCTGATTTCTAGCAAATTCCATAGCATGGCTGGATGGATTGGGTGTTTAAGGGTAGAGAACGTCTAGGTCCTCACCGCCCTGAAGTCTAATGTTTTTATGATAATTCGCCAGCAGATAAGAACTACGCCCAGCTGATTTCTAGCAAATTCCATAGCATGGCTGGATGGATTGGGTGTTTAAGGGTAGAGAACGTCTAGGTCTTCACCACCCTGAAGTCTAATGTTTTTATGATAATTCGCCAGCAGATAAGAACTACGCCCAGCTGATTTCTAGCAAATTCCATAGGATGGCTGGATGGATTGGGTGTTTAAGGGTAGAGAACGTCTAGGTCCTCACCGCCCTCAAGTGTAATGTTTTTATGATAATTCGCCAGCTGATAAGAACTACGCCCAGCTGATTTCTAGCAAATTCCATAGGATGGCTGGATGGATTGGGTGTTTAAGGGTAGAAAACGTCTAGGTCTTCACCGCCCTGAAGTCTAATGTTTTTATGATAATTCGCCAGCTGATAAGAACTACGCCCAGCTGATTTCTAGCAAATTCCATAGGATGGCTCGATGGATTAGGTGTTTAAGGGTAGAGAACGTCTAGGTCCTCACCGTCCTGAAGTGTAATGTTTTTATGATAATTCGCCAGCAGATAAGAACTACGCCCAGCTGATTTCTAGCAAATTCCATAGGATGGCTGGATGGATCGGGTGTTTAAGGGTAGAGAACGTCTAGGTCTTCACCGCCCTGAAGTCTAATGTTTTTATGATAATTCGCCAGCAGATAAGAACTACGCCCAGCTGATTTGTAGCAAATTCCATAGGATGCTGGATGGATTGGGTGTTTAAGGGTAGAGAACGTCTAGGTCCTCACCGCCCTGAAGTCTAATGTGTTTATGATAATTCGCCAGCTGATAAGAACTACGCCCAGCTGATTTCTAGCAAATTCCATAGCATGGCTGGATGGATTGGGTGTTTAAGGGTAGAGAACGTCTAGGTCCTCACCGCCCTGAAGTCTAATGTTTTTATGATAATTCGCCAGCAGATAAGAACTACGCCCAGCTGATTTCTAGCAAATTCCATAGCATGGCTGGATGGATTGGGTGTTTAAGGGTAGAGAACGTCTAGGTCTTCACCACCCTGAAGTCTAATGTTTTTATGATAATTCGCCAGCAGATAAGAACTACGCCCAGCTGATTTCTAGCAAATTCCATAGGATGGCTGGATGGATTGGGTGTTTAAGGGTAGAAAACGTCTAGGTCTTCACCGCCCTGAAGTCTAATGTTTTTATGATAATTCGCCAGCAGATAAGAACTACGCCCAGCTGATTTCTAGCAAATTCCATAGCATGGCTGGATGGATTGGGTGTTTAAGGGTAGAGAACGTCTAGGTCTTCACCACCCTGAAGTCTAATGTTTTTATGATAATTCGCCAGCAGATAAGAACTACGCCCAGCTGATTTCTAGCAAATTCCATAGCATGGCTGGATGGATTGGGTGTTTAAGGGTAGAGAACGTCTAGGTCTTCACCACCCTGAAGTCTAATGTTTTTATGATAATTCGCCAGCAGATAAGAACTACGCCCAGCTGATTTCTAGCAAATTCCATAGGATGGCTGGATGGATTGGGTGTTTAAGGGTAGAAAACGTCTAGGTCTTCACCGCCCTGAAGTCTAATGTTTTTATGATAATTCGCCAGCAGATAAGAACTACGCCCAGCTGATTTCTAGCAAATTCCATAGCATGGCTGGATGGATTGGGTGTTTAAGGGTAGAGAACGTCTAGGTCCTCACCGCCCTGAAGTCTAATGTTTTTATGATAATTCGCCAGCAGATAAGAACTACGCCCAGCTGATTTCTAGCAAATTCCATAGCATGGCTGGATGGATTGGGTGTTTAAGGGTAGAGAACGTCTAGGTCTTCACCACCCTGAAGTCTAATGTTTTTATGATAATTCGCCAGCAGATAAGAACTACGCCCAGCTGATTTCTAGCAAATTCCATAGGATGGCTGGATGGATCGGGTGTTTAAGGGTAGAGAACGTCTAGTTCTTCACCGCCCTCAAGTGTAATGTTTTTATGATAATTCACCAGCAGATAAGAACTACGCCCAGCTGATTTCTAGCAAATTCCATAGGATGGCTGGATGGATTGGGTGTTTAAGGGTAGAGAACGTCTAGGTCTTCACCGCCCTGAAGTCTAATGTTTTTATGATAATTCGCCAGCAGATAAGAACTACGCCCAGCTGATTTCTAGCAAATTCCATAGGATGGCTGGATGGATTGGGTGTTTAAGGGTAGAGAACGTCTAGGTCCTCACCGCCCTGAAGTGTAATGTTAGAGAGTCGTGTATATGTCGCGAAAGGGTTTGTAATTTGTGTTTAGGACATTGCTGGGCTCCTAATTCACCATTCATGACAATCAACTGTTATTTTGATATATGGTATTCTATTTTTTTTTTTTTTTGCTACTAATGTGATTGCTTACTTCTAACACTAATATTACTTACTAATACAACTATTTGTACTAAAACTAATAATAATGTACGGTATAGCGATATTAATGCTAATAATAGACTACATAAAAATATTAATATTTATTTATTTATTTTTAATTTTTCCCGCTCTTTTTTTTATGTATAATTTTATTTTGTTATTTTTTTATATTTATATATTTTTTATATATATTTTTATATGTATATATCTATTTTTTTAAATGTAATGTTTATATATGCATTTTTTAATTTTTTTCCATAGTAAATTCTATAGAAATCAAAAAATGAAACAAATGAGATGGAATTTATTAGCGGAGTTGACAAGAAGTACCGTCTAGGTGACCAAATGGTAACCTCTTGAGAGTGACATTATACTCCTGGTCATCTAACCATTATCATTGGTGTTCCTCCATGCCCTAAGCATTTATTCTTGATGAAGAATGCTAAAAAGGCATGCCGTATAGTACAATTTCAGCCGAAACTCGGGCTGATTTTTTTTAGCAGAAACACAACTATTCCTTGGCCCCGGATGAAATAGATGTATTCTCTAAATGACCGAAAGCGGTGAATTCGGGCTGACCTATAACACCCAGTGAGAACCAAAATATATAGGGTGCCCTAAAAAAAAACAGCAATACTTGAAAAATCGATGTAGGGTGAAAAAATAAAGTCCGACTCAACAACCAATTAAAACGTTAGCTAAATAACTACAAAAACGTGTTCAAAAGAACAAAACAAACACATTTGAAGTTTTAAGCACTTGTTCCTCCGATTGACATCGCCTCATCAAAAACTACTTCAGAATCTTTTGAGTAGAGCATTTAGTAAGCTTTCGAATGGTAACCTTCCGCTTACCATGATTCACAACAATTTTCGAGATATTAAGGAAAATAGGGGTCTCCCGTGGTCTAGTGGCTAGCGACCTAGATTCATAAGCGGGAGATGGTGGGTTCGATCCCCACCGGCGCCAGAAATTTTCTCATCTCAGGGCTCGCTGAGAAAATTCCTGGCTGCACTCTGGATGTCCGGCGCTAATAGCCACGATTTGTTGATGCGCCGTTAAAAAAAAAAAAAAAAAAAAAAAAAAAAAAATTAAGGAAAATATATGAAGTTCCTAAAACCTTTCATGTCTAAAAATAAAATATTTTATTCTAATCCTTCCTTAACTCCAAACGTAACCAAAATTTATAAATCTTTGTTAATATGAATTTCAAACATGCAGAAAATATTTTAACCGTAAGTACCCAAATCAAAAACTTTATTCGACAACTACGGTCAAAAACGGTTAGAGCTATTGCCTTAAAAATTATTTCATTCGTTTTTCTAGGCCAAGAAACCTGTAAAACGAGTAATTGCAAGCATATGAAGTAAGCGCAACTATTTTTTTGGGCGAATTTCGCCGAAAAAAAACACGTTCCGGTGGTAACAAACTTGGCCTTTCAATTTAGACGATAGATTTTTGTACCGACCAAATTTCATTAAAATCAGACCATTCGCCTGGGACCAAATTTCATTAAAATCAGACCATTCGCCTGGGACCATTCGTCTGAAACGCAAAATTTTCTAGTCGGGACTTCCGGATTGCGTCATGAGGTGAACCTTATAAGCGGAGTTACTCCCTATGGAGTGAGGGAGGAACCGCGCTAAAAAGAAAAAAGACATCCCTTGGCATAGTGTGAAATTTAATTCATGGTCACCTAATCCGCATCTTTAGTGTACCTCTATCCTCTAGGCTTTGCTGAAGATAACAAAGAGCAACTTAAAGTACATTTTTTTTAAACAATTTATTGTTAGAAATATAGATTTCCAAGATTCCAAGACGTTGTAACTAGCGGGACCTAGTGTTCGCCTTTTAGTCTTTTTGTCTGTTTTTATTCCTTGTTATTTTTTAACTGCTTATAGTTGGATAATGTATTTGATAATAAATCAGGTTAAGAAAAATAAGAAAAACAATTTAATCTTAGAGATATGGATTTCCAAGATGACTTTTGAACTGCCTAGCGGGGTCCTTCCTAGGGCTGTTTGGCCGACCCATCCAGGTAGGATCGTAAATAAGACCTTTCTTGAAAGTAAAGATGGAACTGTCAACTTTGGTCCTCCTCTGCCTCCCGGCACTTTCATTGCTGACGAAGGCTACCAATGAGTAGCCGAAACGTCCTAAATATAGATTTTTTTTAACAAAAATCCTATTGAGGTTTCTTTAGCCGAATCCCAACCATTCCATATTTACTTATCACCTCGACGGCTAACTATCTAATCTTCATGCTTTCTAGAAATGTGGACCCAAAATAATAACAGCTTCTATTTTAATCATTTTAAATGAGTCTAGGGATAAGAACGGAACCGCGCTAAGATGATGCAGTTCCTGCGAGTCGGACTTTTTAAAATATTTCCGGAAATATAACTGCATTCCTTAGCCGAATTCCAACTATTCTTTAGCTCCTGATGGAGTAGATATATTCTATAAATGGCCGAAACCGGTGTATTCGTAGTCTAGTTGACCTTTAACGCCCACTAAAATCCAAAATATCCGTCTAATTTTAGCGGCGCTAAAGTTTAATTTACACATCGACTTCCGACTCTATTATTAGCACTGGGCTATATCTTGTTTGTCACAATTTGTGAACATCGTTTTTAAGTCCAGAAGTAACAGTAACAAAAGATTAAAAACAGTAAAAACTACTTTGCAAGAAATAATAATATACTCATTAATATGTTAAGAAAATTATGACTTTCATAGAATCCTTAAGACTGTCTGTTTTGTTTTGATTATTCGTGAAAAAAATAAATACACGTAAGAATATAAATTGATATTTCAAATTGAACCAAACCTTTTGGCACCTCAACAGGAAACTGACAGGATTCTAGGCGGAAATTATTAGATTATTTATCCTCAGATTTCGCTCTAGGGAGATACTAATAAAAATATGTTTCCCCTTTACATATCCCTTTTATTATAGTCTTCCAACCAAAAACCAAAAACAACCAATTAAAAACTGAGTCAACCCGGTACAGAAAACTGTTCAAAAGAATGAAATTAAGTACCTTGAAATTGGGTCACATTAGTGCAGTGTTACTTCGATCTTCGAAGGTTTATTTTTACCCTAATGGGAAAATAAATTGTGTTTTTAAAAAGAGATTCGACGCCATATTAGTATTCAGCGTTAATTGTGTTCTGAGATTAATTTAGCATATACTTACAAAAACACCCTAAAATATATTTATTCATTTATATATACACATATTAATGAAACCTTTAATACTACTCTTTGGAATTTCCACAAATTGTCATCAGGTTGACGCCATAAGGATTGTTTTCTCCATGAAAATAAGGAGAAAATCATGACTGATGCTAAAATGTATATCGTTGAAAATCCTATAGAATATCTGAATTCTCGGAGAAAATTACTTTTAGTTTTGGTTCATTTTCTTTGGAAGAAAGGAATTTCATTTTTATTTTCTAGCATTATGCTTTAACAAGAAAGTAAATTGTGCTTTATTAAGAAGGACCTATTTAACAGCGCAATATACTGCTAAAATAAAGTATAACCTTCAAACATACCTGCTTAATGAAGTCCATCTTTCTCCTTTTCAAGTATATTTCTTTATTAAAGGTCCCTCTTGGAAGCCGGATTACTGAAAGGTTTATTTTTACCCTAATGGGAAAATAAATTGTGTTTTTAAAAAGAGATTCGACGCCATATTAGTATTCAGCGTTAATTGTGTTCTGAGATTAATTTAGCATATACTTACAAAAACACCCTAAAATATATGTATTCATTTATATATACACATATTAATGAAACCTTTAATACTTCTCTTTGGAATTTCCACAAATTGTCATCAGGTTGACCCCATAAGGATTGTTTTCTCCATGAAAATAAGGAGAAAATCATGACTGATGCTAAAATGTTTGTTTGTTTACTTATGCTTAAGGGGAAAAACTGTGAGGTCATCATTCCCCTGATGCTAAAATGTATGTCGTTGAATACCTGTTGAAAATCCTATAGGATATCTGAATTCTGGGAGAAAATTACTCTTAGTTTTGGGTTATTTTCTTTGGAAGAAAGAAATTTCATTTTTATTTTCTAGCATTATGCTTTAACAAGAAAGTAAATTGTGCTTTATTAAGAAGGACCTATTTAACAGCGCAATATACGTTTTAATCTCTCCATGAAAATAAGGAGAAAATCGTGACTGATGTTAAAATGTATGTCGTTGAAAACCTGTTGAAAATCCTATAAAAAAAAAAAAAAATCAGTCCCGTAACAGACCACGAGGGCCCTGAGGGGCAGATACTATAGAGGTATCTGATTCATGACCATACGGCACACTAGGGAGATAGTATGGTCAGTACTATGCTCCGGCCGCCTGATTTTCCCCTTGGCCGCTTCGACTGCTAGAGTCATTAGCACCCAAGGTACCCATTATTAAATTAATTAAAGGCTGGGTCGGCCTAGGGACGGACAGGGAGGCCGAATTCAACCCATGAACGAAGACACTAGAAGAAAAAACCTTTAGTACTTGCTCGGGATTTGAACTCAGGCCTCCAGCTTATTAGTCCAGTGCTCTACCACTGAGCTAACCTCGCCCTGAAAATCCTATAGGATATCTGAATTCTCGGAGAAAATTACTTCTAGTTTTGGCTCATTTTCTTTGGAAGAAAGGAATTTCATTTTTATTTTCCAGCATTATGCTTTAACAAGAAAGTAAATTGTGCTTTATTAAGAAGGACCTATTTAACAGCACAATATACTGCTAAAATAAAGTATAAACTTCAAACATACCTGCTTAATGAAGGCCATCTTTCTCCTTTTCAAGTATATTTCTTAATTAAAAGTCCCTCTTGGAAGCCGAGGTAAGAATAATAACTGAAAGGTTTATTTTTACCCTAATGGGAAAATAAATTGTGTTTTTAAAAAGAGATTCGACGCCATATTAGTATTCAGCGTTAATTGTGTTCTGAGATTAATTTAGCATATACTTACAAAAACACCCTAAAATATATGTATTCATTTATAGATACACATATTAATGAAACCTTTAATACTTCTCTTTGGAATTTCCACAAACTGACATCAGGTTGACGCCATAAGGATTGTTTTCTCCATGAAAATAAGGAGAAAATCATGACTGATGCTAAAATGTTTGTTTGTTTACTTATGCTTAAGGGGAAAAACTGTGAGGTCATCATTCCCCGGATGCTAAACTGTATGTCGTTGAAAACCTGTTGAAAATCCTATAGAATATCTGAATTGTCGGAGAAAATTACTTTTAGTTTTGGTTCATTTTCTTTGGAAGAAAGGAATTTCATTTTTATTTTCTAGCATTATGCTTTAACAAGAAAGTGAATTGTGCTTTATTAAAAAGGACCTATTTAACAGCGCAATATACTGCTAAAATAAAGTATAAACTTCAAACATACCTGCTTAATGAAGTCCATCTTTCTCCTTTCAAGTATATTTCTTTATTAAAGGTCCCTCTTGGAAGCCGAGGTAAGAATAATTACTGAAAGGTTTATTTTTACCCTAATGGGAAAATAAATTGTGTTTTTAAAAAGAGATTCGACGCCATATTAGTATTCAGCGTTAATTGTGTTCTGAGATTAATTTAGCATATACTTACAAAAACACCCTAAAATATATGTATTCATTTATAGATACACATATTAATGAAACCTTTAATACTTATCTTTGGAATTTCCACAAATTGTCATCAGGTTGACGCCATAAGGATTGTTTTCTCCATGAAAATAAGGAGAAAATCATGACTGATGCTAAAATGTATGTCGTTGAAAACCTGTTGAAAATCCTATAGGATGTCTGAATTCTCGGAGAAAATTACTTTTAGTTTTGGTTCATTTTCTTTGGAAGAAAGGAATTTCATTTTTATTTACGAGCATTATGCTTTAACAAGAAAGTAAATTGTGCTTTATTAAGAAGGACCTATTTAACAACGCAATATACTGCTAAAATAAAGTATAAACTTCAAACATACCTGCTTAATGAAGTCCATCTTTCTCCTTTTCAAGTATATTTCTTAATTAAAGGTCCCTCTTGGAAGCCGGATTACTGAAAGGTTTATTTTTACCCTAATGGGAAAATAAATTGTGTTTTTAAAAAGAGATTCGACGCCATATTAGTATTCAGCGTTAATTGTGTTCTGAGATTAATTTAGCATATACTTACAAAAACACCCTAAAATATATGTATTCATTTATATATACACATATTAATGAAACCTTTAATACTTCTCTTTGGAATTTCCACAAATTGTCATCAGGTTGACGCCATAAGGATTGTTTTCTCCATGAAAATAAGGAGAAAATCATGAGTGAAGCTAAAATGTATGTCGTTGAAAACCTGTTGAAAATCCTATAAAAAAAAAAAAAAATCAGTCCCGTAACAGACCACGAGGGCCCTGAGGGGCAGATACTATAGAGGTATCTGATTCATGACCATACGGCACACTAGGGAGATAGTATGGTCAGTACTATGCTCCGGCCGCCTGATTTTCCCCTTGGCCGCTTCGACTGCTAGAGTCATTAGCACCCAAGGTACCCATTATTAAATTAATTAAAGGCTGGGTCGGCCAAGGGACGGTCAGTGAGGCCGAATTCAACCCATGAACGAAGACACTAGAAGAAAAAACCTTTAGCGCTTGCTCGGGATTTGAACTCAGGCCTCCAGCTTATTAGTCCAGTGCTCTACCACTGAGCTAACCTCGCCCTGAAAATCCTATAGGATATCTGAATTCTCGGAGAAAATTACTTTTAGTTTTGGTTCATTTTCTTTGGAAGAAAGGAATTTCATTTTTATTTTCGAGCATTATGCTTTAACACAAGAAAGTAAATTGTGCTTTATTAAGAAGGGGGATAATAATGGGAAAATAAATTGTGTTTTTAAAAAGAGATTCGACGCCATATTAATATTCAGTGTTAATTGTGTTCTGAGATTAATTTGGCATATCTTTCTGTACATATTAGCACAAAGGATTGTCGCCATTGTGCTTACAGATTTTGTTATAGCTAACTTTCGATTATTCGTCGATCGAAATTATTTTATCCATTTATTCTTCTTCATTTATTTTATTATTCTTTACATAGGCGACTCGCCCAATATAATCAATAAACATACCTACAAACAGTGTTGGGCAAAAATTATTCAGAATGATGAATAATGATTAATGAATAAATGTATTATTTCATTCATGAATGAAGAATAATTACTTTTATTCATTATTCGTTATTCTGTGAATGAAGTTTATGTTTTATTCACAAATTATTCGAATGATCATTCAGAATAAACATGTTTTAGTGAATAACGATAGATTTATTATAATGTTGGCAGCCAGAAATACGTATATATATGTGTGTTTGAGTAGGATTATTCAGTAGACCAACTAGAAATAAATAACAACGAATGATGAATAATGAATGATGAATAACGAATAATGAATAACGAATAATTCTGTAAATAATTCATGATGTACCGTGCAAATAAGATAATTCAGTGAATTATTCATCATTCACTAAAAATTTATTCGAATGACCATTCGAATAATAATTTATTTGAATAATGCCCAACACTGCCTACAAATACAATATTTAAATTACAACATCAAATTATGAAACATATATAAATATACAGCATATAGGTATATCTTTAAATAAACTTCATTAATTCATATTTTAACTCAATATAAAAATGAAATTTATACAAAGAAAAAACAAATATAAAATTAAAAATTTAATTCTGTAAAAAAAATAGTTAGATAATAAAAAATACATTTCGTATTACTATATATATATATGGCTTCTTAATAAAATACTATTTTTGCGCAATATTGTTTTGCACCTTTCCCCTATGCGCAACACCTTGGTGTTTTACGGTAAGTCTAGCCAACACATATTTACCTTCTTATCTACCCAAGAGGTACATTATAGCAAAAATTCAAGGTGCATAAAACACTTCATGAAAAGTGCGTTACCAGCCCTTCGACTAATAGGTTTTTCATTCCAAGGATATTCTTGTGTTAGCTTAAGAGGTTTGATTATCTTCAAATTTCCTTTTGTTCTAATTAAATTGTTTGCTAAGATCTGTTTGGAATAAGCAGATCTTATAAAGGACAGAGTTTATAAAGGATCCTCTGATGTTTGATTGTAGCCTCCAGCTATTCAAATCTTATCTCTTTCTCTCCTTTTCGCCTTTTCTTTCTCTATTTAATTATTTTTTTCAGTGTTCTTTTAAAACACCGTTCTTCAGTTAAAAAAAAACATTAATCAACTAAGGGCTTCTTTCTTGAGAGTTTATAATCTTTTATTAAACATGAGGTAGAGTTCGGGATTTCTGAATAGATTTGCTTTTTGAGCTTTTACAATAAGAAAATTAAATAATTTTAACCCTTACGAGACTCCATCCCCCAAGACCCCGGGGAGCGGAGCCCGTTTCATTCTCCTGGTTCCACAGGACGGTATTAAAATAGTTGAGCCTCCTCCGCCCAACTCTTTTCAAATTTCCTAATACGCTTTTCTTTTTTTTGGGGGGGGGGGCTTTGTATCTGTCAACGGCAGGATTAATATCAAGGAACATATTTCAGCGATGTTATAATATCTAACGAACATGATCTCTATGTACTCATAATTGTTATAACACTAATAAATAACATCAGAGGGACTCGAACTATGCAAAGGGACCGGGAGCAGATAGAAAACCCCGTTCAATATGCTCAATATGTATATTTAATTAATTCTAGCCGATACAAAAGTGCCTTGAGCTTACTTAACCTACCGCAAGATGTCCCAAAATGCTGTCACAGTGGTCGCTTTCAGTCCATAAGTGAAGCAATGGCCTAGTCTCGAAAGTGGCTGTCAGACCAGGGGGCATGAAAGCCCGTAACTTACCCAGATGCACCAAAATAGAAACACTTCATAAAATATCCAATATTCCGCACATAAAATTCTTCATACACAAGCTCACATATAAGTTTTTTAAAGCATGCAAGGGAAAACCTAACCCACTGATTAAGAATATAGGTAACTATAGCAAAAGTAGCACTAAGAGATATGTACATAAAAGGACAAAACATATATTATTGAAATAAGTATAAAAGACTATGCCGAGTGCATGCCAAGAACTGGGTTATGCTATCAGGAGTGAGATAACTATACATAAACATTTACTCATTAATCCCTAACTGTATATTCTATTGTATATATATAAATAGTACTTCTTATTATTAACTATTTTCCTTCCAAATAATAAATTTTATATTTACTCTCACAATGTAATAGAGCAAGGAAATGAAGAAGATACATTTCATGCATTAAAGTTATTGTCATTGACATTAAAGTTAAATTGTAAATTTATCCTTGTAGTCTGTAGGTACACAATGTTTATATCATGTTTTGTTTTTAATATCAAATAAACAGTTAAATTAAAAAAAAAAAAAAAAAAAAAAAAAAAAAAAAAAATGAAAGCCCGTAGTCACGTAAGTGCTTATCAGTCTCGAATGGGTTAATCATAATAAAGTCTGTAATTATAATACATAATGCGTGGTTATTCGTGAAAATAAAAAGAATAATACGTAAAGATGGAATGGTTGGGATTCGGCTAAATAAACCTCAATATGATTTTGTTTTAAAAAAAATCTATATTTCGGACGTTTCTGCTACTCATTGGTAGCCTTCGTCAGCTAAAATTACAAAAAAAAAAAAAAAGAGAAATTAATACTCTCCGGCGCTAATAGCCAAACAGTTGATGCGCCGTTAAAAAAAAAAAAAAAAAAAAAAAAAAAAAAATTAATACAAAAACAGAGAAATTAATACAAAAAATTTTTTTCTCTGTTTTTGTATTAATTTCTCTTTTTTTTTGTCATTTTAGCTGACATAGGCTACCAATGAGTAGCCGAAACGTCCAAAATATAGATTTTTTCTAACAAAAATCATATTGAGGTTTATTTAGCCGAATCCCAACCATTCCATCTTTACTTATCACCTCTAATCTATCTAATCTCTAATCTATCTAATCATCATCAAAAAATAAAAATACGTTGGCTAATGGATATCAATAAGTTGTGAAGGCACCGATGGGCTGAACTTTCAAGTACTGGCGTAGACACAAGAAGAAGAAAAGGATGGTATGGAAATTAAAGACTTTTGGACATTAGTAATTAATTACTGGCTTATTCTGCGCCAATAATTTGCATTTACAGAAGGCCTATCGAGTTTGGCAATCAAATGTACTGGTGTAATTCAATGAATCCTACGCCATGTTGGATTGCCAGGGAAAAAAAAGAAAAAAAAAGCCAATTAATTGAATAAAAAATTCGCCCCCCCAGAAAATAAGAAAAATCGAATACAAAAATCCATGCCAACTAGCCCCACTTTCCTCTGCATATTACATAGGCTTGCCTTATGCACTAGGCTGAGGATTTTTTAAGCAACTGATTATTTCAATTCAACACTTTCGAACGACTACTTTTAACCTGTATTGTTTGTTATTGTTCTATGTTTGTAAATTTCTTGGTGGTTTTCTTATAATTAATAGTTAAAGCACATATTATCTACTAGATTGATAGATGTGCGGCTAACCTAAAGTATCTTATGGAATACGACACCAGACCAGCCAAACCAAGGTGAGGTTTGTAAATTTCTTGGTGGTTTTCTTATAATTAATAGTTAAAGCACATTTTATCTACTAGATTGATAGATGTGCGGCTTATCTAAAGTATCTTATGGAATACGACACCAGACCAGACAAACCAAGGTGAGGTTTGTAAATTTCTTGGTGGTTTTCTTATAATTAATAGTTAAAGCACATTTTATCTACTAGATTGATAGATGTGCGCCTAACCTAAAGTATCTTATGGAATACGACACCAGACCAGACAAACCAAGGTGAGGTTTGTAAATTTCTTGGTGGTTTTCTTATAATTAATAGTTAAAGCACATATTATCTACTAGATTGATAGATGTGCGCCTAACCTAAAGTATCTTATGGAATACGACACCAGACTAGCCAAACCAAGGTGAGGTTTGTAAATTTCTTGGTGGTTTTCTTATAATTAATAGTTAAAGCACATATTATCTACTAGATTGATAGATGTGCGCCTAACCTAAAGTATCTTATGGAATACGACACCAGACCAGCCAAACCAAGGTGAGGTTTGTAAATTTCTTGGTGGTTTTCTTATAATTAATAGTTAAAGCACATTTTATCTACTAGATTGGTAGATGTGCGCCTAACCTAAAGTATCTTATGGAATACGACACCAGACCAGCCAAACCAAGGTGAGGTTTGTAAATTTCTTGGTGGTTTTCTTATAATTAATAGTTAAAGCACATATTATCTACTAGATTGATAGATGTGCGCCTAACCTAAAGTATCTTATGGAATACGACACCAGACCAGCCAAACCAAGGTGAGGTTTGTAAATTTCTTGGTGGTTTTCTTATAATTAATAGTTAAAGCACATATTATCTACTAGATTGATAGATGTGCGCCTAACCTAAAGTATCTTATGGAATACGACACCAGACCAGCCAAACCAAGGTGAGGTTTGTAAATTTCTTGGTGGTTTTCTTATAATTAATAGTTAAAGCACATTTTATCTACTAGATTGATAGATGTGCGCCTAACCTAAAGTATCTTATGGAATACGACACCAGACCAGCCAAACCAAGGTGAGGTTTGTAAATTTCTTGGTAATTTTCTTATAATTAATAGTTAAAGCACATATTATCTACTAGGTTGGTAGATGTGCGGCTTGTCTAAAGTATGTTATGGAATACGACACCAGACCAGCCAAACCAAGGTGAGGTTTGTAAATTTCTTGGTGGTTTTCTTATAATTAATAGTTAAAGCACATTTTATCTACTAGGTTGGTAGATGTGCGCCTAACCTAAAGTATGTTATGGAATACGACACCAGACCAGCCAAACCAAGGTGAGGTTTGTAAATTTCTTGGTGGTTTTCTTATAATTAATAGTTAAAGCACATTTTATCTACTAGGTTGGTAGATGTGCGGCTTGTCTAAAGTATGTTATGGAATACGACACCAGACCAGCCAAACCAAGGTGAGGTTTGTAAATTTCTTGGTAATTTTCTTATAATTAATAGTTAAAGCACATATTATCTACTAGATTGATAGATGTGCGCCTAACCTAAAGTATGTTATGGAATACGACACCAGACCAGCCAAACCAAGGTGAGGTTTGTAAATTTCTTGGTGGTTTTCTTATAATTAATAGTTAAAGCACATATTATCTACTAGATTGATAGATGTGCGCCTAACCTAAAGTATCTTATGGAATACGACACCAGACCAGCCAAACCAAGGTGAGGTTTGTAAATTTCTTGGTGGTTTTCTTATAATTAATAGTTAAAGCACATATTATCGACTAGATTGATAGATGTGCGGCTTGTCTAAAGTATCTTATGGAATACGACACCAGACCAGCCAAACCAAGGTGAGGTTTGTAAATTTCTTGGTGGTTTTTTTATAATTAATAGTTAAAGCACATATTATCTACTAGATTGATAGATGTGCGCCTAACCTAAAGTATCTTATGGAATACGACACCAGACCAGCCAAACCAAGGTGAGGTTTGTAAATTTCTTGGTGGTTTTCTTATAATTAATAGTTAAAGCACATTTTATCGACTAGATTGATAGATGTGCGGCTTGTCTAAGGTATCTTATGGAATACGACACCAGACCAGCCAAACCAAGGTGAGGTTTGTAAATTTCTTGGTGGTTTTCTTATAATTAATAGTTAAAGCACATTTTATCTACTAGATTGATAGATGTGCGCCTAACCTAAAGTATCTTATGGAATACGACACCAGACCAGCCAAACCAAGGTGAGGTTTGTAAATTTCTTGGCGGTTTTCTTATAATTAATAGTTAAAGCACATTTTATCTACTAGATTGGTAGATGTGCGGCTTATCTAAAGTATGTTATGGAATACGACACCAGACCAGCCAAACCAAGGTGAGGTTTTTTTAATGAGTTAAAGAAATATCATCATTTCCAGCATCCTGTAATTAAAATATTTTTCCAATATTTTTCCAATTTTCTCGAAAACGGTTAAAGATATCGCCTTGAAAATGGTTTCATTCGTTTTTATTTACCAAGAAGCCTATAAAACAAGTACTTACAAGCATATGAACTCAAAAACGTAAGCGTTACGATTTTTTTTGCGCGAATTTCGCCCCAAACGCCATCTTCCAGTAAGCGGATTTTGGTGGTTAACGAACTTGACCTTTCAAATTGGACGACGGATTTTCGTACCAAATTTCATCAAAATCGGACCATTAGGGATGCCAGAAATGAGCGAACAGACAAATATATATATATATATATATATATATATATATATATATATATATATGTATATATATATATATGTATATATATTTATATATATATATATATATATATACAAATTTGAGCCACCGTCATTTTCGGTCTCTAGGGGTTCTGAAACGCAAAATTTTCTAGTCGGCACTTCCGGATTGTTTCATGAGATCAACCTTATTAGCGCGGTTCCTCCCTATGAAGGGAGGGAGGAACCGCGCTAATATCGTCATGATACTGTAATAAATGTAGTAATTTCTACCAACTAAATACATATGAGAAGGAAATAGGAGAAAATGCGCGTGGAAACGGAGAGAACGGTGAGTAAGCTAGAGAAAATCTAGTGAAAATGAACAGACAAGGAAATAGGAGATTGAGGTATAGGATCCCGAGGGAAATCGGAGGCGTTATGTTTTTCCTTCTTCCCACTTCTCATCCTGTCTTGGTCTTATATCGAAGTGCAGTCTCAGCAAATCTCTCCAACCGTACTCCTTTCGTTTATTCCTGACGGGGTCTTCGGGTTTTATCTGCAGGAAGGGTACTAGGACCCCCGATTACTAAGGGGGTTTTATAATCGCAGGGTACGAGGGAATGGCATTGGACTGCATTGGTTGCTGTTCGTATGCATAAAATGCATACGAAGCAGACCAACAAGCGAAAACCATTGGTTCGTGGTAAGCGATAGTAACCAATGCGTTGGAGTTTGGCCTCTCATGCATCTAAAAAAAAGTCCGACTCGCAAGAACTGCGTCATCTTAGCACGGTTCCCTTCTTATCTTCGCGTTATATCGGTTACGAGGGAATGGCATTGGACTGCATAGGTTGCTGTTGGCATGACATTGGTCATAAAGTGCATACAAGGCAGATCAACGAACGAAAGCCATTGGTTCGTTGTGAGTGATAGTAACCAATGCGTTGGAGTTGGGCATCTCGTGCATCTAAAAAAGTCCGACTCGCAGGAACTGCGACATCTTAACGCGGTTCCGTTTTTATCCCCAGTCTCATTTGGAAGGATCAAAATAGAAACAGTTATTATTTTGGTTCGACCCATCTTGAAATGATTTTATGGCCTTACCTGGCAGGGTCCACTTCTATAGATACAACAAACTACGTGAAATTAAATCTACAATTACTAACTGGCCATCGAGCAACAGAAATACAATACCAGAAGAAGTAGTACTGACACGTTTACGGATTGGACACACTAGACTCACACACTCATTCCTAATGACCAGGGAACAAGCACCGATTTGCCCAATATGTAACACTTTTGTAACTATTAAACACTTACTAACGGACTGTTTAAGACTTAACTCATTTTCCCTCCCAGCTATAAATCTAACAGAGTTGTTAGCAGAAGGAAGCCAATTTATAGATTTAGTTTTTAGATACTTAAGGCAAATTGGACTATTTGAAGAAATATGATGTATACGTATATGGTTCTCTATGTTTGTATATGTGCTTATCTGTTTGTGGATGTGTATATGTGTATATATATTTATTTATTTATTTTTTTATTTATATATTTTTTTAATTATTTCATTTTCAAATTTGTTTATAATTGATTACTATTGATTATTCTTATGTATGTTTATTTTAAGTTATGAATTGCCCTTGTCGCGGTCTCACTAATAAACAAAGAAATAAATAAATATAGATACTTATTTCCAGTTCAATGCATTGACAAATAACGAAACGTTTCACATTTTCTTCTGTTCTTCTATATTACTAATTCTACAGTGAGATGCAATTTAAAACAAAAAAAAAAAAAAAACAACCACTTAAAAACTGAGCTAAAGAACAAAAAAAAAAACCTGCTCAAAAGAACAAAACAAACACATTTGAAGTTTTAATTTTAATCACTTATTTCTCCGAGTGACATCGCCTAATCGAAAATTGCTTCAGAACCTTTTTTGTAGATCATTTAGTAAGCTTTCGAATGATTACCTTCAACTTACCACGATTTCCAACCGTTTTCGAGAAATTAAGGGAAATATACAAAGTTCCCAAAACTTTTCATGTCTATTAATACTATATTTTATTCTAATCCTTCCTTAACTCCAAACGTAACAAAAATTTAAACATCTTTGTTTATATGAATTTCAAAAATGTAGAAAATATTTAAAATAAATCCCATGATTCTAAGTACCCAAACCAAAAACTTGCTTTAACGACTATTTTTCCAATTTTCTCGAAAACGGTTAAAGCTACCGCCTTAATAATGGTTTCATTCGTTCTCCTAGGCCAAGAAGCCTATAAAACGAGTACATGCATGCATATGATGTAAGCGTTAAGATTTTTTTTCGCACGAATTTCGCTCCAAAAACCATGTTCCGGTGGGCGGATATTGCTGGTTAACAAAATTGACCTCTCAAATTATAGGAAAGATTTTTGTACCAAATTTCATCAAAATCGGACTATTCGTCTGAGACCTAGAGAGCGAACAGACAAATATATATATATAGACAAATTTGAACCACCGTCATTTTCGGTCTCTAGGGGTTCTGAAACGCAAAATTTTCTAGTTGGCACTTTCGAATTGTTTCATGAGATTAACCTTATAAGCGGGGTTCCTCCGTACTACTAACTAAAACGTTAGGTATAAACAAAGTTCAAAAGAGCAAAACTTATTAACTATCTTTCCTATCTTAGTTATATGAATTTTAGACATATGGAACAAGTTTCAACTAAATCAATCTAATGTTACTGATTTTTCTTAAATATTACATTGGACCAAGTGTTTAACTGTTTACAAAATATTAACTATATATATTCCGAGCTTTTCAAATGACACTAGGCACTAGAAGTTATTGAAGATCACTAAGATGACGCAGTTGTGAGTGGACCTTTTTTTAAATTGTAAACATTTTTATTTATTTTAAAAGTTAAATTTTTTAAACGAGCGTTATTAAAAATTACTCAGAAAACTTCCACAACTCTCTACTGACCTGTGAAGGTAAATTAAAATTAAAATCTAGTGGATACCGGGACACAAGGGCATTACAGGAAATGATAAGACCAATGCACAGAACTGTAATTATACTTATTAACTAATTAATACTCAGGAAACGTTAGGAATTAAATAGTAAGTAATATTATAATACAGATGGAGGGTGGGGGGGGGGGGTACGAAATTCTAGGCAGAGAATTACTCCCGACTTAGGCGGTTATCTCATAAAACATTAATTAATTTCCTTCTCAAATTGCTGATTAAAAATTCCTCCTTCTCGGCTTATCTCATAGTTGTTTATTTAATTAACCTTCAAATTTAGTCCACATCTTGTATTCCTGAAGGGGAAATACCTTTTTATTATCATATGAAAGGGTGAACATTTTTTTTGGTCCGACCTTTTATTTTGAATTTTTATTAAAATGAGCCTAAAAAACTTTACTAATCAGAATCCCCAAAAAAACATAAATGTGAAATGGAGGCCAAGTTCCTGCCACCACAAAGAAACACTCCCTTCCTCAAAAATATCCCCTCCTAAAACCCCCGACAAACGCCTTACCATTCTACACTCCAAAAAAGTAGTATGGGTTGGTGTATTAATTCAACCAAAAATATTTGCCAATACAAGAGATGATACAAGAAAGAAATGGCCAAGTTCATTACTTGGAAGACCTCATAGTTACTTACTAAGAACAGTAAAGACACTTCAACTGACCTTTAAAAACAACAATAAAAATACTTATATCCAGTTACTAAAATATCACTTTCCTCAACCAGGTATATTCTTAAACTTGGCAATGTTTAGTTTTTATCTAAAGATAATTTCGGCACAAAAAAAACATTGCCAAGTTTAAGAATATACCTGGTTGAGGAAAGTGATATTTTAGTAACTGGATATAAGTATTTTTATTGTTGTTTTTAAAGGTCAGTTGAAGTGTCTTTACTGTTCTTAGTAAGTAACTATGAGGTCTTCCAAGTAATGAACTTGGCCATTTCTTTCTTGTATCATCTCTTGTATTGGCAAATATTTTTGGTTGAATTAATACACCAACCCATACTACTTTTTTGGAGTGTAGAATGGTAAGGCGTTTTTGGGGGGTTTTAGGAGGGGATATTTTTGAGGAAGGGAGTGTTTCTTTGTGGTGGCAGGAACTTGGCCTCTATTTCACATTTATGTTTTTTTGGGGATCTCATTGCTTTTTTCTAAGTATTAAATAGAATTTAGTTGCCGCATACCTACTGGCTTTTGTACTTCATATAAAACCAGGGTCTTTGGATTCTGCATAAGGTTCTCCATACTGCTTGATATTTGATACCAATAATCAACCTACATACATCTAATCACTAGACTAGAAAAGTTAGAAGCTCTTCCAGATGACATTACTCTAGAGGACAAATTGATTGCTCTCTTAACTAAACTATTACACTGTAAAACACCCCCCCCCCCGAGGATAAAGATCACAATAGGGAAAGTGTAGAAGGCCTTAAAGAAAAATATAAGAACAAAAATGACTCGACTTTGAAAAACTTAGTATCTGTTTTGAAGTATATTATGCAGTGAACCCCTACGACTTTATTTACTACATTTAAGAAAGAAGTCACAACTGTTTTTAAGATGCGTCGAAATGTTTTTTAAAACATCAAATATAGGTTCTCCTTACCAAGACGATTCATTTGATACCCCACATGATGGGTTTCAGAAGGAATGATGGCATTTCGATGGAGCAAGAAGTAGAAAAAGTCATAGGTAATATGACACTCCCGTATCAAGACCTACCTGCGTGCCAAGTTTGGTCAAAATAGGCCAAACGGTGTGAATTGGTATAAGGAACAAACATACAGACAGACAGCTGAAAGACCTTTTTTACCTAGCCTAGTGCATTCCCCGGACCAAGGCCTACCTGTGTGCCAAGTTTGGTCAAAATCGGTCAAATGGTGTGAATTTGTGTACGGAACAAACATGCAGACAGACAGCTGATAGACGATTTTGACTAGCCTATGGCACTACCCGGATAAAGACCGACATGTGTGTCAAATTTTGTCAAAACCGGTCAAACGGTGTGTATTTGTATAAGGAACAAACAGACAAACAGACAGCTGATAGACAATTTTTCCTAGCCTATGATTCTCCCCGTATCAAGACCCATCTGTGTCCCAAGTTTGGTCAAAATCGGTCAAACGGTACGGATTTGTAAGAAGAACAAACATACAGACAGACAGCTGGTGTAAGATTTTTACCGAGCCTGTATGCGTCTCTATTTGTTTCTTAAAACATCAAATATAGGTTCTTCATACCGAGACAATTCATTTGATACTCCACATCATGGGTTTCGGACGGAATGACGGGTTTCCGATGGAAGTACAAAACTGGCACGCCCCCGCCCCTGAAGCGGAGTCAAACACAACTTTTCGCGATTTTTCGATTTTTTCCTTTAATATCACCTTCATATCTATCTTCATGCAAAATTTCAAGTCTCTAGCATCATGGGAAGTGCCTAATAATTTTGATGAGTCAGTGAGTGAGTGAGTGAGTGAGTGAGTGAGTGAGTGAGTCCTATAAATCCCGATTTTCGATCGCTTATATCTCAGAAACTATTCGATGTAGAATTATGAAAATTTCCAGTTTTACTCACATCCAGTAGTTTAATACCTGTGTAAAATTTCATAAATTTATCTTCACCTGGTTGAAAGTTATGAGAGGGTAAATATCGGCTCTAAGACCGCCTGTAATATACACACAGTATGCTTAGGCCGGAACTTGGCCTGGCGCACTACCGTGCGCCTAGATATGCTGTCTATGAGAAGATAACGCGTTCGGGGCATTATTCCGCACAGGGAAAGGAAAAAATGGAATCAAAAATTATTTTGTCATCATTTTTACAAGAAAACGTTTATTATATTTACAAGTCGCAGGAACGTCATCATTCTTTCATTTTAGCGCATTTCCCCCTCTCTATATAGGGAGGAAAGCAGCTTATGAGGATGAACTCAATAATTAATTCGGAAGTGCCACCTAGAACATTTTACGTTTAAGAATCCATATATATATATATATATATATATATATATATATATATATATATATATATATATATACACAAAGAAAACCCCTCGGTATCTGATTCTTGACCATACGGCTCACACTAGGGAAATAGTATGGTCATTACTATGCTCCGGCCGCCCGATTTTTCTCTTTACGGGCACCAATTAATTAATTAAAGGCTGGGTGGCCTAGGGACGATCTGGGACCCCAACGCCAACCCTGGAACGATGGCACTAGAAGAGGGTCCTCGAGTGCTGTTTAAGTGAGCTAACCTCATCCCCATATATATATATATATATATATATATATATATATATATATATATATATATATATATATTTTGGGCCCCTATTTTATATAGTACCTTTGAATATATCGTACTAGTATTTCTAAAGTGACACAACTGAAAATGTGTCACTCGTGCGTATGGAAGGGTGACATAAGTGCCCTCTGGTGTACAAGCTCTGAAGCTAGGTGCATACAGTTTTGATGGTTGATAAAGATATATTTACCATGTCTTTCACAGTCATAACTATGAAGGTGTGAATAAAACCGATTTTTGAGTTGTGTTACTTTAGAAATACTAGTGCCATATGTCCAACTAGCTGAATACCCGTGCTTCACTACGGCCGATAAGTATTTTTTATATTGAGTTAAATAAGATACGTTCAAAATTAACGCTACTACATAATTTTGTACAGCTTATTATTGCACGGACTTTAAAGTTATCCAGGAAACACCATGTGTAGGTAACCGTGCTTGTTTCCGTTGGAGAGTAAAAAAAAAAAAAAAAAAAATACAACAACCGCTTAAAAAGTTAGGGAAACAGAGACAAATACACGTTGAAAAGCATAAAACTAACAAATTTGAAGTTTTAAGCACTTATCTCTTCGATTGACATCGCCCCACCGAACATTACAAAAGAATCTTTCTGTAGAGAATTTAGTAACCTTTCGAATAGCCGCCTTCCACTTACTACGATTTCCCAACCGTTTTCGAGATATTTTAGAAAATATACTGAGATCCGAAAACTTTGTATCATCATTCATATAATTTTTTTCCATATACTTCGTTTCCTAATACCCAAACAGAAAATTAGTTTTGAAAAGTATTTCTATCAATTTTTCTGGTAAATGGCTACAGAACTCGCTTTGAAAATGGTTTCATTCGTTTTCCTACGTTAAGGAATCTTTCGCACATATTTCGCTCCAAAAACCATGTCCCAGTAAACGGATTCAACTGGTTAATGAACATGAACTTTTAAATGAGAAGAAAGATTTTTGTGCCAAATGTTATCAAAATCGAACCATTTTTGAGCCGATGAGGAACTTCTTAATAATTCAACCCCCCCCCCTAAAAGTACTTAAACGTATAGTTGAAATTAACCTCAATTAGAAATAATACTATGAAATAGATAATGTACGGTAACAGCTGTTCTCTTATCGTCCTAGCAACGCTTGCTGCCTAGGCTTGCATGCTCTAACCAACTCAAACTTTAATCCCCTCTAAAAATACTTAAAAATTCGAATACCAAAAAATCCTTTCTTAGCGAGTGCCTACGTTATATAGGGAGTGTCCATTCAAAATGTCAAAATATTCTGTCGAGTGGTTTGGGCTGGGGGATGATAGGTCAGTGAGTGAGTGAGTGAGTAAGTGGTATTTGACAAATATATAGTAGATTATCTACTGCCCATTGATGTACAGATATGCATTTGTGTAAATATACAAAATCCATGCCACTTTTTGCCCATGCTGTCTATAATACATTCTATAAGCTTCGAGATAGAATTTCTACCCCAGAAAATATCTTCTTCCTCATACCCGCGTCAGGATGTCTACTTGCACACCTGCTCCCTAATATCCGCGTCAAGGTACACCTGTGCTTTTAGTTAAGTCCTTCGTTCAAGGGTTTTTATTTTCTTTTTTAAGGCTTAAACCTCTGTTCATTCCAGTTATCTGTATTTATTTATGTATTATTATTTGTGTTATATATATCGGACTGTGGAAGGTGTGACAAGACCCATTATATACCCCTTATTGGCCACCTTTTAGCACTTTCCTCCGAAGGAAAGCAGCTATTGAGGTTGCACAAATGACGGAATTTTTAAAAAAATTTTTCAAATCTTTATCGATCCTACCTAGTAGACACTGAAAATGACCCCCGTTAAATTTTATATATATATATATATATATATATATATATATATATATATATATATATGTGTCTGTTAACACGATAGCGGCCAGAGATTATGTTTTTTCTTCACGAAACGTGGTATATAGCGTTCAATTATCAAACGATTGAACGAGTTCGTTAACCACCATAATCGGTCCACCGGAAGGGGGGGGGGGGGGTTATACCGAACCCAAAACACTAATTTGACCAAGCCAGCCGTAATATTTGTTATATTTCAACGAAACTTGGTACTCGTAGTGCTAATCTAGAGAGAAAAGTGATATGTAAAAATAAACTAAATCGGTTCATTAGGAGGGGGGGGGGGGTTTACTCCGGACCCACAATACCAATTCGCCACTACCAGCCGTGATTTTTGTTATATTTCGACGAAACTCGGTATTTGTACTGGCAATCTACAGGTACAAATGTGTTGTAAACATAAACTAAATCGGTTCATTAGGAGGGGGGGGGGTTTACTCGGACACAAATTACTAATATACTCATACTGGTCGTAATTTCTGTTGTATTGTAACGAAACGCGGTATACGTCGTGGGTAACTCATGGGAAGGAAGTGTTGTAAAAATGAGCTATTTCGGTCAATCGGAAAGGGGGATTTACTTTGTAATATATTTCAATAGAACAGGCCGCCAAACGTAGGTTCGCAAGGCCACCGCAAGGAGCGCTATCTCCCACTAGAGGGACTGTATCCTGTTCCTGCGTGAGATCAAAACACGAAAATATGAAGGTTTTAGTACTTATTAAGTAGTGTAGTAGGTACCATGTGTAAACATAACTCTGGAAGCAAATTAATAATTGAACAGTTGAAATTAAAAGAGAACTATTCATGTTTTATTATTTTTTATATTACAATTTAAGAGAATTCCCGACAATATATATAGTGCAATTCACTCCTGTAATATCTTTATAGTACATAAATAATTTTCACTGAAAAACACTTCACAGGACGATGGTAACCTTTCACGTTCTTCGTCCTTAAACCCTATTCATCCATACATACATATTCATGTTTTTATTTTTATGTAGGATATTTTAAGCAAATTGTTCTGGAAACCAGTCTACACAACCCAAATTCTGAGGAAAGTGCTTAGTTATGCAGCTCCTGCGTGACGGACTTTTGCTTCTTCAGGCGGGGTGTTTACTACTTTTGTGAAAGCCAATTTTATGACAATTTCTTGACTTGAAATGCAAATTTCATGCCTATTAATAATAAAATAATTTCACTTTAAAACAAAAAGCCTAAACGTTCAATTTAAATTTATTTCTAACTTTACATGGATTGCCGGATTTTCGTGATATCTATAAACTTAAATTTTATACAATAAAGGTTCATTGTCAGTATCGGGTTTATTGTCAGTATCGGGTTCATTGTCAGTATCGGGTACATTGTCAGCATCGGGTTCATTGTCAGTATCGGGTTTATTGTCAGTATCGGGTTTATTGTCAGTATCGGGTTCATTGTCAGTATTGGGTTCATTGTCAGTATCGGGTTCATTTTATGTTTGAATTTTGTATGTAGACATTTTTTTGTATAAAAAAATGAATTAAAATTCTTCTAGCCTGCCGGTTTGAAAACGGAAAACACTGTTGTAAAGCCCAGACAATACTGAAGGCAACTGTCTTTAACTGGAACTGTAAAAGTGAATCCCCTCCATTTACTAGCCTTATGAATATGAAGGGAAAAGTAATGGAGGAGTGTTCTTCCGAAGGGACACTAGTAAGCGGCTAGGATCGCTAGTGTCCTTCCGTAATGACATCCGCAGCCAAAGTGTTAAGCAGGATAGTTACTTTAATTTTTAAACTGATGAAACGATGATACTAATAATTGTAGAATGAATATGGACTTAGCAGGCTCAAAAATAGTGACCAATGTAGCATAATTCAAAATCTCTAAAAAAAAATATTACTAACTAAATTTTTCTGTCTATGTACATAATGTAGTAAATTAAGGTGAACACAATCTCAATATTTATATCTGCGAGAGTATTTTCGAGGCCAGGTGGCCGAGAGTGGTAAGGGGTGTGTACTCCTTGCCTAAGGTAGTGGGTTCGATTCCCACTAGGAACGGTGGCTTCTCTTTCAAAAATTGAATATGTCATCAGTACTTCCCTGACTAGAAAAGTTTGTAACATATTATTTATTAATAATAAATGGACGTTAAAATTTTAATAAATAAATAAGTCTGCATTAAAAACTCTGCTTTGGGTTGGGTTAGTAGTTTAACCCTTTCCGTACGTAACGAGCCGCGAGGAGATGTTTTCTGCAGTACGGGATACTGGCACCCGGCTTCTGTCCCTCTGTACGGGATACTTTTCCCACTCTCGGTCACAGCGCCTCGACTTCCAGCGATCTCCTCGCCGTAGTAAAACTCGTCTTTTATAATTTTTATTTTTATTTTGGTTATAATGATTATTAATTTTTATTTATGTTCAATTAGTTTGGCGTTCCAATAATTATTTTATGTTGAATAACTTTCTTTAAAAATAAGTAATAAAAAAGCTATATTATATACGGGTAAAAAAAGAAGGTTTTCTTTTCGGTTACCATTTGCCCTTTCTTTTATAAATAATAAGCAAGGGAATTAAATACTCAATAACTACGGCAAATAAATTTTCCATCTTCACTTTTGATCCGTTACTTTGTACACGGGCGGAGTTATTTATTTATTTTTTTTTTTGTATAAAATTTAGTTACAAAAACAAAATCATAATTATGAATATTTACACTTAATTTAATTAATTATTTAATTAAATATGTAATATATTAAACATTTTAATTAAATATTGAATATTTTTTAAAAAATGGAGGACACGCAATAAAAAAACAGTTTTTCTAAATTTAACAAAACAAGAATATAAGATCTCAACTTCAGGACTATAAGTTAACTGATTTTGCAAATAAATGCTGTTAGGAATGTACAGAAGTATAAAAACAAACGGTAATTTGACTAGGGTTGACCGGGTAAATGGGCGGAGAAGGCAACGAGTTGTAATTAGACTAAAAACGACCAAAAACTAGATTCAAATGCCATCTAGTAATAGTCAGGAATACTAGAAGTACAATACGGTAACGCTAGATAGCTCTAAAGTCGATAAATGAGAAGATAAAGAATGCGAGAGATACGCCGAGCTCTCGACTGCTGTACAAGTCCACGGTGTGTGGGTCCCGACCGCTCTCGACTGCTGGAGCAGTCCACGGTACGGAAAGGGTTAAGAATAGAAAACTGGTTGGTCATCTCCGCCCTATATATGTATAGTTAAATTGGGTGTAGTTTAATGTTAGGATGAACAGTGGTTCCGGCATTGTCTGTTTGAGACAGAGTTGTGTTTCTAATATTGCATTTGTTAGAATGTCGCTTTGGAAAAAAAAAAGAAAGAAGTTGTTGCATAGATTTAAGAACCAGATATAGTATTGAATATGAATAAAGGCAAATAAAAATATATGAAAGTAATGGATAATTGTTATGTAAATGCTACAATAAAGAAATCTAATAGAGAAAGGGGCTGGGGGAGGCAGAGAGAATTGCGATGCTATAAAAAACTAGTGCTAATTAGGAATGCACGAAAGTCCCGGGATGAAGTCACACTTCGGTAAATATAAAATTTCGTGAGATGGTTGCAAAATTCAGGACTTTTTTTTGTGATTTTAGTGCCCTTTTTTCAATTTTATGACATTTTCGTGACTTTTTTTTACCAATATCACCTGTTCTTCATTCCCATACATACAGTTTGGCCCAGATAAGCGGGCCACAAGAGAAATAAATCCTAAACGGTTAGAGATATCAACATTTTTCAAAGGTGCAAAGTTGTAGTTCTTGTCGAGATCTATAAAATGGTATCCTTGGAAATGAGAAAATAACACTTCTAAGGGCTCAAATAGGCCTTTGAAGGGAAGGGTTTCCTCTTTACCCATATTTTGCATTATTTTTTTTAAATTTAATAACAAAACAAGGAAGAACCGTGCAAACGGGGTTTCGATGCGTCAAGTAGTTCTCGATAAAGATACGTTTTCATTTGCATGTATACCTCATCATCAAAAAAGTCCGTCACGCAGGAGCTGCATAACTAAGCACTTTCCTCAGAATTTGGGTAGTGTAGACTGCTTTCCAGAACAATTTGCTTAAAATATCCTACATAAATAAAATAAAAACGTGAATAGTTCTCATTTTGTAATGAGTAACAGATCAATTATTAATTTGCTTCCAGAGTTATGTTTACACATGGTACCTACTACACTACGTAATAAATACAAAAATCCTCATATTATCGTATTTTGATCTAACGCAGGAACAGGATACAGTCCCTCTAGTGGTAGAAAGCGCTCCTTGCGGCGGCTTTGTGAACCTACGTCTGCCGGCTTTTCTATTCAAATATATTACAAATTAAACCCCCGCTTTCCGATTGACCGATTCAGCTCATTTTTACAACACTTCTTTCTCATGAGTTACCCACGACGTATACCGCGTTTCGTTACAATACAGCAGAAATTACGACCGGTATGAGTATATTAGGAATTTGGGTCCGGAGTAAACCCCCCCCCTTCTAATAAACCGATTTAGTTTATTTTTACAACACATATTTACCTGTAGATTACCACTACGAATACCGAGTTTCGTCGAAATATACCAAAAATCACGGCTGGTAGTGGCGAATTGGTATTGTGGGTCCGGAGTAAACCCCCCCTTCTAATGAACCGATTTAGTTCATTTTTATATCTCACTTTTCTCTCTATATTAACACTACGAATACCAAGTTTCGTTGAAATATAACAAATATTACGGCTGACATAGTCAAATAAGGGTTTTGGGTTCGGGGTAAACCCCCCCTTACGGTGGACCGACTTTGGTGGTTAACGAACTCGTTCAATCGTTTGCTAATTGAATGCTATATACCAAGTTTCGTGACGAAAAAACAAAAACTCTGGCCGCTATCGTGTTAACAGACACATATATATATATATATATATATATGCATATATATATATATATATATATATATATATATATATATATATATATATGTATATATATATATACATATATGTAGATATATATAAATTTTAACGGGGGTCATTTTCGGTGTCTACTAGGTAGGATCGATAAAGATTTGAAGGAATTTTTCAAAAATTCCGTCATGAGTCCAACCTCAATAGCTATTTTCCTTCGGAGGAAAGTGCTAAAAGGCACTTGAATTTATTTAAATAGTATTTTTGTTAAGGAAGGGCTAATTCAGCTTAGGAGAATGAACTCAGCGTTAAAAATTGTAATTATTGCAAAAAAAAAAAAAAAAAAGAAAAGAAATCATTGATTATTTGTGATCTGTAATTTTGGAAATTCTAAAGCAATTCTTGTGCCTAAAGCAATTTTTGTGCCTAAAGCAATTCTTGTGCCTAAAGCAATTCTTGTGCCTAAAGCAATTCTTGTGCCTAAAGCAATTCTTATGCCTAAAGCAATTCTTGTGCTAAATGTGTTTTATTTTTTAGTTTACACTGATGGGAATCGTTTTGATGAGTGCTGAACACATTTTCCTAAGCTGAATTGCCCCTCCCTTAACAAAAATACTATTTAAATAAATTGAAGTGTCTTTTTTTGGAATTTCAGATAATGAATACATGCAAATGAAAACGTATCTTTACAGAGAACTACTTGACGCATCGAAACCCCGTTTGCACGGTTCTTCTTTGTTTTGTTAGTAAATTTTAAAAATATAATGCAAAATATGGGTAAAGAGGTAACCCTTCCCTTCAAAGGCCTATTTGAGCCCTTAGAAGTGTTATTTTCTCATTTCCGAGGGCACCATTTTATAGATCTCGACGAGAACTACAACTTTACTCTTTTGAATAATGTTCCATTAACACCTTTTTCTCCTTTCCTGTCATAAATGTCATAAACATGCCTTTTGATCCTTACCGACATGTCATAAACTTGCTTTTGATCCTTACCGACATTTCCCCCACCACCTGCTGTTCCCACTTACTTATACCCCAGTAGATTCCTTTTCTCCTTAGACACTCTATAATGGTTACTTAATTGCCAACCTTGGTCTTCCTCTGCCGCTCGGCATTTCTATTGGTATGTAGTATCTTATTCCTTTGTAAAATCAATTAATGTTACTATTAGCTACTATATTTGTCATTGGTATGTAGCTTCTTAATTCTTTGTAAAATCAATTAACGTTACTAATTACTATTAAAATCAATTATTGTACCTATTCACTTTTTCATTCTAAGAATTTAAGACGATATGTTCTTTCATAAGTTAATTTTATCTATAGCTCTGTTACCTATCACAATCATAATTTTTTTGTTTTTGTATTAATTTCTTCCTTTTTTTTGTCATTTTAGCTGACGAAGGCTACCAATGAGTAGCCGAAACGTCCGAAATATAGATTTTTTTTAAAACAAAATCATATTGAGGTTTATTTAGCCGAATCCCAACCATTCCATCTGTACTTGAATAATGTTGATATCTCAAACCGTTTAGGAGTTATTTCTCTTGTGGCTCGCTTATCTGGGCCACCTTGTATATAAAAATGTCCTGACATCCATTTGTGGTATATTCCGGTGGATGTTTGATGATTTAAAGTATTTTCCTGCATTGTAGAATGTTGCTATTTAAAATATTTCCATTCTAAATAGATTATTTAGTATAATCGGCAATTTTAAATAATTACTTACGTTTTGCCTAATTGTATATATAGTGGTTATTTAGTTAACTACCCCTATAGGAATATAGCTGTTGATAACCAATTGAATATTGTAAATAGAATCCAATCAGGGAGAGATAGAATTGTAAAGCGGTGTAATTGGAGCACAGGCTTTACTCCTCGATTGTCGGCAGCTGCGGTCTATTGCACCATTAAATTTAAATTCATTTCGAAAGGCCTCCCCCTTCCCCCCCTGTTCCCCTTTCAGCGGCCCTTCCAAGAAATTGCATTCTGTATTCCCTACAGCTTCGAATATTGTAGGCCGCTGAAATTACTCCCTTGCTAGGGTAATATATATATGTATATATATATATATATATATATATATATATATATATATATATACATATATAAATATCAGAGTAGAGCAAAATGTGATTAATTTCATGACTAATGACTAATGAGTAATCGTGATGTGACCAGTGTTGTAAAATACCCGGGTATTTATTCTTCAGGGTAAATACCCAGGGTAAATACCCAATTTCATAAATACCCGGGTATTTAAGGTATTTAACTAAACCGCGACTTAGTAACCAAATATTGTAAAATAACATGGATCTTGCCAGTTTAGAACTATTGTAACACTGAGAAACTATTAAAACAATAATAAATTATAAAATAGGATCACTGAAAGGTTAATAAATAATAAATTATTGTCTGACAATTTGCCATGGACCTTCCGACTACCAATAAAACAAGTTGTTTGCCTAAATTTGATACATAGAATTTGCAAATATTCGCTAATTCAATATTTTTGAGCAAAGGGTCATTTAATGATTAATAAATTTGATACTACTGTACTGCATTCACAAAAATGTAGCCTCAGCTAAAACTTTGGACTAGGATTATCTCAATTTCTCAAAACACAAATTAACTTACCTATTCATTGATCAAAACACATGTAGCTTTCAAGCCTCTCCACCATAACATGGGACTTATTTTATTATTTTCTTTGTCATTGTCTTCAAGACCTTCCCAAACAAAGGATCTTTGCCATAATCCCTCTTGGTCTCTATAGTCAGCTTTGTCTTTCAGAAGATCAACTGATTTAAATCCCATGCTTCTGCCTAACTCAAGCACAAAACAAATGGAAGAGTTCAACAAGTCTGCAGCAAGATGTGCGTTTCCATCACCAAACTGAATGCGTAACTCCTATTTAGTTAGCACAAGTTTTTCCTCCGTTTTTTGAAGAGAAGATTTTGGGATTTCTTGTTGAAGAGTTTTCAGTAATTCTTAAATCTCTTATGAACTGTGTGGATCAAAGGGGCATTTAACTGAATGGCAGTGATAAGTTCAACAATTGGATCAAGGATGTTAACTAGTTTCCTGACTCGGACCCAAAACAATCTGTTATCAAGAAGCTGTCTTTTCATTTCTGGATTTCCGCTTACTGGAATGTTGTTACTGTATGAGCATAATTTAAAATAATATTAACAAGGATCACAAATCACTTAAAATCGTTTTGAACAATTATAATAAACATTGAAAATGTTTTTGACCCTTTTTTTAAATTTAAATAAGTCCCTAATAATTGAATAGGCTTCATTAAAACCTTTTTAAAATTAATTAACATTCCCCACTGTAAAAGTAATCATGAAAATTCATAGATATACATTAAGTTGTAAATACCCGGACCGACTTTTAACATTCTTTAAAATATTACTGGGTAAGTATTAATGTTTATTTAGTTTTAATGATCAAATGAGTAGGTTTCAGTCCTGTTTGCAACAAAAAATATTCGAAGAAGTTCCATCTAGCTCAAAAACTGAAAATACCCACTTTTTGGGTATTTACCTTCCCTGAAGGTAAATACCCGGTAAATACCCAATTTATATTTACCAACCCACTGGGTATTTACCCGGCCCACATCACGGGATGTGACTAAGGGTAGTTGTTTGATCAATCATATTCCTCTATGACTAATGAGTGACGACTAACTGTTTTCTAGCCTATGATTGATGATGGATGATTAATGATTAAACATTCTTTGACTAATGATTGATGATTACTGACTAACCTTCCTCAGATTTATGATTAAATACTAAAAATAGGCTTTGATTTATGATTGATGATTAACTGGTTCATGAAGGAATTCCAAAGCCCAATGTATAGATAGTATGTATAAACAAGTTGGTATTAGCCTAATACTGAAAGAATTTACAACTTTAGTCATGTTAATCATTAGTACAGACTATCAATGATTGATTGATGACTAACTTCACATATTATTAATATGACCTATGATTAATAATTACCTCGAGTTGTTATTAACTTATATTATATATATAGGATATATGGTTGATTAGTCGTGAGTAAAATTTAAACGATTTGTCAATCATTTAGTTGATTTGTTCCCTACTCTTATATATATATATATATATATATTTTTTTTTTTATGGTAGGAGGAAAATCCATCATGGACACCTGGCGAGGAGAAACCAGGTAGTGTCGGACTCCAACCGACTAAAAACCTCACCCCCTTGTTCTTCGCGATCATGATGGAAACCGCTCACGCATTACTTCATCATGATAGCTGTCTAATTAGCTTTTATTGTTATTTCTTTCTCCTTCGTCTCTACAATAGTCCTGATAGCGATGTAGGAATAGTTCCATGCTTCCTCTGAAGTTAGGTCTATCATCATATTTACAATATCAAACGTCTTGTTGGTAGCCATATTATAGTCATGCCTGATGCTTTTCCACCTCGGGCATATAAAAAGCACGTGCCCGACATCATCTACTTCTCCACAATAGGTACATACTTCAGTACTTGCTCTTCTCCGATCATATAGGTACTTCCTAAAGCATCCATGGCCTGATGAAGCTTGTGTGAGGAAATAGTCAAGCTCTCCGGATGGCCTTTCGATCCAGGTTCTTATATCTGGTATTTGCCTGTACGCCCATCTTCCTTTAGTCCCACTTCCCATCTTTCTTGCCAGCTGGCTATGAGATCGTCTCGTGCACTTTCTCGTTGAGTCCCGCTATATATTTTATATATATATATATATATATATTTTAAAATTGTCAGAAGGTCATATATTATAAAAACTTCAATTTCTTATTTATATTTTTTTTTATGTGCTCTAAATGTTTCTCGCCTCTTGATGCCTCTTCAGGAGAAAATTAAACAAGTACGTTTCACTGCAGCCTTAGCTGACCTGAAAGCAGACCTTTCGCAGACAGGACCCCATCTAAACTAATAATGTAGGGTGGAAGTTGGCAAAACAGCTGTTTTTAATTCGATTTAAGTTTTAAAAATCGATTTCCAGAGAATGCTTTAATGATATCATTATTTCTATATATCGATTATCGTATTGAAAAATGTGTGATTTAAATATTTTATTTCCGTTTTATTAATAATTAATTTAATAATTTCCCCCCCACTTTTTTGATAATGTGTATATTTTCTGCTGGTTTTCTTTTTATGAAGTTTTCTTTCAATTCTTTTTTTATCTAAAATTTTAACATTCTTGTTGTCAGTCTCGTCTATACTTTTAATATGTTGTTTTATCCTCTTTGCTTAAAATTGTTCTGATTCTCCTAAGTATACTTTCTCAAACATAGCACAAGTAATTTGATGTATATTATAATTCATTTCCTTCCGCTTTAATTTATCTTTTATTCAACTGGAACTATTTTTGATTTTAGTTTTTTACGTTCAAGGTACTTTAACCAAATCTTTACATGAATCTTTAATCTTATCAGCAGCACTTCTTATTTTTATGTTATGAAAATTTTAGTTTGGAATTTCCAAGGTTTTAATTAATTTTAATCTTCTCCCCTGTTTGACTAAATATATGGGCGTTCGTCCGATCGTCAGAATTTACGATCTGAGTGATTAGATATTTCCCATATATATATATATATATATATATATATATATATATATATATATATATATATATACATATATACATATATGGGGTGAGGTTAGCTCAGTGGTAGAGCACTGGACTAATAAGCTGGAGGCCTGAGTTCAAATCCCGAGCAAGCACTAAAGATTTTTTCTTCTAGTGTTTTCGTTCATGGGTAGGATTCGGCCTCCCTGACCGTTCCTAGGCCAACCCAGCCTTTAATTAATTTAATAATGGGTACCTTGGTTGGTGCTAATGACTCTAGCAGTCGAAGCAGCCAAGGGGAAAATCAGGCGGCCGGAGCATAGTACTGACCATACTATCTCCCCTCAGGGCCCTCGTGGCCTGTTACGGGACTGATTTTTTTTTTTTTTATATACATATATACATATATACATACATATATATATATATATATATATATATATATATATATATATATATACTTTCTATACATATATAGCCCGGGTCTGATGACCGAGATGTTTGGTTCGTTGATTTTGGTTTTTAGGGAAAACAACTTCAAGTTTGTAATTTTGTTATCTCGCATTTTGGTTTATTGTCATATTAGAGCTGATTGTGCATTTTTGATGTGTTTTTTTTTTTCAACTCATTATTTTTCGATTTTTTTTTCTTCTTCAAATGATGTATATCGTATAAACAATCAGGGGCTAGGTTAACTCAGTGGTAGAGCACTGGACCAATATGCTGGACGACGTGAGTTCAAATCCCGAGAAAGGACTAAAGATTTTTATCTTCTAGGGTCATCGTTCGTGAGTGGAATTCGGCCTCCCTGACCGTCCCTAGGTTAACCCAGCCTTTAGTTAATTTAATAATGGGTACCTTGGTGCTAATGACTCTAGCAGTCGAAGCAGCAACGGGGAAAATCGGGCGGCCGGAGCATAGTATGGTCATGAATCAAATACCTCTATAGTATCTGGCCTAGTATAGGGCCCTCTTGGCCTGTTACGGGACTGATTTATATATATATATATATATATATATATATATATATATATATATATATATATATATTTATAATGTCTTGATTGTAATGCTGTTTTGTTCATTAATACCATGGCGTTTCCTATAATTTAAACGAATATTAGGTGGTAACCCTTTTTTTAAAATAATTTCGTCCTCGTAAAACCAATTGTCTCCAATTTATTATTATTAATTTTTTAAACTTTTCAAATATACCAAGAGCAATATCGAGAAAGTAACAAGAATAAGAGAACGTGTTACAAGACTAAACGGTAAGTAGTCAGTTCAAGGAGAAGTTTTAGCAAGTTTTGAAAAGTTCAAAAGAACCTTTAGGAGTTGAAACTCTGAGGGTGTCTCCACAGGAGGCGGCGGCATACAAATGAAGATTGGAAATATCTCCAGCACTTTGCTTAAGGCGGGGTTGTATGTTCTTTTTTGCTGCGGGGGGGGGACAAAATCAGATATTATTATTATTATTGGGGAAGAGTGTGTTGACACAGAATGTTATTAGCGCGGTTTCTCCCTCCCTCCTTAGGGAGGAAACCCGCTTATGACCCAATGACCCATGATGCAATCCGGAAGTGCCGACTAGAAACCTTCCTTGTTTCATACTCTCCTCCACGTCCTGGGCGTCTGTCAGAAATCAGAACTCCTAAGAATAAATCGACATCATAAGGTGCGAACCTATGTTGCTGATTTGTTCAGGAAGAAAACTGGATTTGAGGAGTATGAAGAAGTGAGCTGCATAGCCGAAGATGGTTCGACAAGAAGGGCAGACATTCTGGTCATAGATCGCCAGGCATCCACCGGAATTATTTTAGATCCAACTGTGAGATTCGAGGTGGACGAGAATCTGGAAAAAGTGTATTCCCTATTTCCGTAGAAGTTATAATATCAAAAAGTGGGAAGTAATTGGTCTTCTGTTTGGTGCAAGAGGTTCCATGCCTTCATTCCTACAAAATGTGTTCAAAAGTCCGTCACGCAGGAGCTGCATAACTAAGCACTTTCCTCAGAATTTGGGTAGTGTAGATTGCTTTCCAGAACAATTTGCTTAAAATATCCTACATAAATAAAATAAAAACATGAATAGTTCTCTTTTAAATTTGTAATGAGTAACTGATCAATTAATAATTTGCTTCCAGAGTTATGTTTACACATGGTACCTATTACACTACGTAATAACTAAAAAAAACCTCATATTATCGTATTTTGATCTAACGCAGGAACAGGATACAGTCAATCTAGTGGTAGAAAGCGCTCCTTGCGGCGGCTTTGTGAACTTACGTCTGACGGGCTTTTCTATTGAAATATATTACAAATTAAACCCCCGCTTTCCGATTGACCGATTCAGCTCATTTTTACAACACTTCTTTCTCATGAGTTACCCACGACGTATACCGCGTTTCGTTACAATACAGCAGAAATTACGACCGGTATGGGTATATTAAGAATTTGGGTCAAGAGTAAACCCCCCCCCTTCTAATGAACCGATTTAGTTTATTTTTACAACATATATTTAACTGTAGATTACCACTACGAATACCGAGTTTCGTCGAAATATACCAAAAATCACGGCTGGTAGTGGCGAATTGGTATTGTGGGTCCGGAGTAAACCCCCCCTCCTAATGAACCGATTTAGTTTATTTTTACAACAGTTATTTACCTGTGGATTACCACTACGAATACCGAGTTTCATCGAAATATACCAAAAATCACGGCTGGTAGTGGCGAATTGGTATTGTGGGTCCGGAGTAAACCCCCCCTTCTAATGAACCGATTTAGTTCATTTTTATATCTCACTTTTCTCTCTATATTACAACTACGAATACCAAGTTTCGTTGAAATATAACAAATATTACGGCTGACATAGTCAAATTAGTGTTTTGGGTTCGGGGTAAACCCCCCCTTCCGGTGGACCGACTTTGGTGGTTAACGAACTCGTTCAATCGTTTGCTAATTGAATGCTTTATACCAAGTTTCGTGACGAAAAAACAAAAACTCTGGCCGCTATCGTGTTAACAGACACATATATATATATATATATATATATATATATATATATATATATATATATATATGCATATATATATATATATATATATATATATGCATATATATATATATATATATATATATAGATATATATAAATTTTAACGGGGGTCATTTTCGGTGTCTACTAGGTAGGATCGATAAAGATTTGAAGAATTTTTTCAAAAATTCCGTCATGAGTCCAACCTCAATAGCTACTTTCCTTCGGAGGAAAGTGCTAAAAGATGGAATTTAAAATGCGACTATGAATCACTCGGACGTTCCATCCTGAAGGATTCCATAAGAATCCTCAACAACCACTTATACGGCTGAAGAAAAGAAACAATGATTAAGCATTTGAAAATAACAATTACATCCGGGGAAAAAAAACAATTAATAAAACAAATTAAATATCATGAAACCAATTGATGACTTATACATAGGCCGGTTGCTTATTATCATTCCGAAGAGAATAAATTATATGCAAAAATTTTAAAAAAAATTGTCCTTGGAATGATAAGAAAGCTGTCGCCGTATATGGTGAGCCATCAGTTGTTCATGACTGTTTTTCATTCATTCATAACGAAAACATAGGTGGTTCAGATTTGTATATATATATATATATATATATATATATATATATATATATATATATAGAATAGAATAGAATACAATTTTATTTGTTAAAGATTTAAAATCTTGTACAAATCATACATATATAAATAAAAAATAACATTTCACCCACTTGAGTCCGGTTAATCATAACTCTATAATTACTTGTAATAAAAAACAAAAACAAAAAGAACTAAATAATGATACTTCATTGCGTTTCAAATTATTTATCTTTACATTATCAATAAAACCACAAAAAAATAAGAAGAATAACATAAAAGAACAAAGCAAAAAAAAAAATGTATTTATATATATATATATATATATATATATATATATATATATATATATATATATATAAATCATGTGTCTGTCTCTTGGTTTTTCCGTATGTCTGTTTGTTCCTTACACAAATCTACACCGTTTGACAGATTTTGGCCAAACTTGGCTGACAGGTAGGTCTTGATAAGGGAAATCTCCTAGGATAGGTCAAAATAGTCAAATTTCAAAATTTGGTCATAAGGTCAAAAGTTTTGTTCAAGAAAAATTGGCTATACTGAACCATTCAGATTCTGACGGCCATTTTGAATAATGTCTCAAATTTATTTGTTGATGTTCTTGATAATTAGAATAACTCGAACTCATTGATGACTTTACATCATTATATAATCATGTAATGCAGTTTATTTCAATTTTATATCAACAGTCAATGTCTAACTAAGGAGCGCTGGCCTTTCTTTGATAAGAGCTATCTACTCGCAGGCTGTGGTGCTGGCCTCTTTCGGATGTTTTATGAATTACTAGACAGATATAAAGAAATTCACTCCGTTTGACCGAGTTTGACGTAACTGGGAATACAGGTAGATCTTGATACGGGGAGATTCATAGGCAGAAAGTAGAATTGTTTCGAGTATTTACCGTCAGTTCATATTCTGAATTATTCGTTAGTCGTCCTAATGATATTTCCCCATTATCTAAGTAAGGAAGCGCACATTATAAAGAGGCCGAGAAGTGGATAGAAAGAAAAAAAGAGCGAATATTTAATAGAGCACTCGAGGAAAGGGTCCTTCATCTAAACCCTCAACCTAACCCCGTCTCTACTTTAGGAGAACTTTTTATATTCCACTATCTGTCAGTAGAGGGCTCTCAAATCAGCAGATAGTTTTAGAAATTGACCAACGCTCAGTCGTAGAAATGCTAAGTCATTTTTTTTTTTTTTTTTTTTTTTTTTTTAATACTTAAGTAGCATAATGGTTGTAACCTCCTTCCCCCTATTTCTGACTAACGATAGATCATTTGGCTCATGAAAATATCATAATGGAACTAAATAATAAGTAAGGTAAAGCTCTCATTCGGATAAATCTGTACTTAAAATTCATAAGCGTTGGTTTCGTCTTTTTTCTTCATTTTATAGTTTTTATTTTATTTTTTATTTTTATTTTTTAGCGCGGTTCCCCCCTCCCTCCATAGGGAGGAACCCCGCTTATAAGGTTGATCTCATGACGCAATCCGGAAGTGCCGACTAGTAAATTTCGCGTTTCAGAACCCCTAGAGACCGAAAATAACGGTGGATCAAATTTGTATGTATATATATATATATATATATATATATATATATATATATATATATGTATATGTTTATTTATTTATTCATATATATATATATATATATATATATATATATATATATACATATATACATATATATATATATATATATATATATACATATATACATATATATATATATATATATATATATATATATATATATATATGTATATGTTTATTTATTTATTTATATATATATATTTGTCTGTTCGCGGTTTGCCCAGCCCCCCTAATGGTCCGATTTTGATGAAATTTGGTACAAAAATCCGTCGTCCAATTTGAAAGGTCAAGTTCGTTAACCAGCAAAATCCGCCCACTGGAAGATGGCGTTTGGGGCGAGTAGTTTATGTTTTTAATTGCAGTTAACACTAAAATAACACTCTCCGTAGAGCGAAACTTGGGACGGCGGAAAGAGTAATTTCCGCCTAGAACAGTTTCTTGTGCCTTGCCGACAAGCTTGTTTTTCTTTGGAATATGTGTTTACATTAAGAATGTTCTAAACAATGTAATAACTGTTTCTATTCTAAGTATACAAAATGACACTAGGGATATGAATGGAACGGCGCTAAGATGATACAGTTCCTGCGAGTCGTACTTTTTTAAATTTCTCGACTACAGCACGCCTTGATAAGAATTCCCATACCAAAAGCACTCTCGTGTAGATAAATGAGTTTGTAAATTAGTTTGAGTTGTGCTTAAATTGGTTTTGTGAATCAGAAGCCATATTAGCCGTTGATATAGTGGGTTACTAAGTTGCTCCCACTAGAAGTGCGTTAGCTCTCTCCCACTATAGAAGCAGCTATAATCAGCTAAGTGGCTGTTAGAGTTAACATCTTCTCGGCTTAGCTTCTCCTTTTCATTCTATACAATTAGTTCTTCTCCTTAGGGATGGATACAGGAATACTGATGCTTTTAGGGGACCTTCATTAGCCCTTTGGAGCTTTTTACAGAAAGCTCTGGGCTTTATGTTAATTAGTTGAAAGTTTAGCATTTTCCCGCCGAAATTGTGTTTCCTTTTAGTGCGGAACCCCGCTTATAAGTTTGACCTCATAGCGCAATCCGGAAGCGCCGACTAAAACATTTTACGTATATATATTTGTCTGTTTGCGGTCTAGCACAGCAAATAATGGTCCGATTTTGATGAGATTTGGTACAAAAATCGTTCGTCTAATTTCAAACGTGAAGTTCGTTAACCAGCAGAATCCGTCCAGTGGAACATGGCTTTTGGAGCGAAAAAAATCGTTACGCTTACTTATATATCCTATATGCTATATATGCTCCCAAGTACTCGTTTTATAGGTTTCCTGGCCAAGAAAAACGTATGAAACTATTTTTAAGTCGATAGCTTAAACCTTTTTCGAGAAAATTGGAAAAATAGTCGTTGAATAAAGTTTTTGGTTAGGGTCCTTAGAATGATGGGATTCAGTTGAAACATATTCTACGTGTTCAAATTTTATCAAAACTAATATGTTGAAATTTTGGTTACGTTTGGAGTTAAGGGAGGGTTAGATTAAATATTTTATTAAAAGACATGTAAAGTTTTGGGTATATTTTTCTTAATATCTCGAAAACGGTTGGGAATCATGATAAGCAGAGGGTTACCATGCAAAAACTTACTAAGTGCTCTACAAAATAGGTTCTAAGGAAACTTTTGATTAGGCGATGTCAATCGGAGAAATAAGTGCTTAAAACTTTGTAGTAATTGATTTCGTTTATTCGAACGGTTCTTTTTGTCTGTTTTGATTTCTTGTTATTTTTTAACTGCTTATAGTAGGAGAATGTATTTGAAATAAAACAGAATAAGTGAAATAAGAAAAAAAAAAAATGTGAAAATCTTGTGACTATTTTCAACTTCCTTTATGCGGAGGCCTTTCTGGGGTTAGTCGAGCCATCCAGTTAAGACCATAAAACCATTTCAAGAAAGGTTGAACCAATATAATAACTGTTTCTATTTTAATCTTTCCAAATGACACTAGGGATAAGAACGGAACCGCGCTTTGATGACGCAGTTCCTGCGAGTCGGACTTTTTCTTATCAGCTCCATCATTCCTCCAATGGTATATGCAGTACTGTCTTCAATACGGTTCAACGTCTCAGCAAAATCCGCTACGATAGGATAGAGTGTGGCGCTTCCGCCTCTTCTAGCTGTTTTTTTAATGTCTTTGACAGGTCAGTTTTTAACTGTTGCTCGTACGATTAGTTTAATCCTGTTTGTGGCCTATTTTTATAGAGAGACAGCTGAGAGACGTTTTTGACCTAGCCAATGCCACTCCCCGTATAATTACCAACCCGTGTGCCAAGATTGGTCAAAATCGGTCAAACGGTTTGGATTTGTATAAGGAACAAACATAGAGGCAGACAGCTGCAGGTAGACGTTTTGGACTTAGCCTACGAGGCTTCCCAGGTCAAGACCTACTAGCGTTCCAACTTTGGTCAAAAATACGGTGTGTATTTGTATGAGGAACAAACAGACAAGTGATTTATATATATATATATATATATATATATATATATATATATATATATATATATATATATATATTAGTTTAAGTGCTCCTGGAGAGTTGTCATAGAGACGTGAACCATCTAGAATGCAATAAAGGAGAAGTGAAGAGAAAGTGAACAGTTTTTTTAAATTCTGCCACAGATTAATTTACGGGACAATTTATTTAGTCCCAAACAATGTTACATAAAATATGTTGGTTCCATGTTTTTGAAGTTGTTGGCTAATTCAATTATTTAAGAAAATGAATTAACACTTTTAATAATTAACACTTTTAACACTTTATATGTAGTACAAAATAGTTTAGTTCCAAAAATAAAGGAAAATAATTTGGAACAGTAAATTAAAAAAATGCGGTATTCTATTTAGAAATTCCTTCCAATTCACTGAGATTAAGCCGAAAAGCAATTCTCTAAATGTCTCTATAAGAATTATAATGACTCGATTAACTTACTGTATATTCCCCGACGGTACCTAAATAAATGGAAAGTTAATTTCAGGGAATCTAACGGGATAATGCAAAAGTTGGTAATAGAACGGAATTTAATTCACATTTCGAATTGGCCAACCAATTATAGCCATCTGATAATGGAAAAGGGCTCTAGGAAGGAGTGGGGAGGATTATAGTATATAATTGCCAGTTAGAGAAAACCCCCCCTGTATGTCCCCCCCCCCCCAACATTCAGTGGGGGGGGGGGGATTCCCTCGGACTCGATAAGTTAGCATTAGCAGGACTCAGGATTAGCACCTTCCAATGCTAGCTTTATTAACTCCATCACGAATGGCTCGTCTAAAGCTCTGAATTTGTCTGCTCATTTCCTATTGTTCAATCCTGCCAAGAATCCATCTTATTATCCACTACAGCTCCAGTATTTCACAAAATAATGTCAGATTTTTGTGATATTTCTATTTCAGGAGCCAGAAATTGCAGTAAAATAAATCTCTCTCCCTCACACACACTTTCTCTCTCTCTCTCTCTCTCCCTCTCTCTCTCTCTCTCTCTTTCTCTCTCTCTCTATCTCCCTCTCACTCTCTCTCTCTCTCTCTCTTTCTCTTTCTCTTTTCTTTTTTATATGTTTTCGCCTTCCCTTGGTTCACTACAATCCATGGTAATTGCACCTCTCTCCAAAAGGCTTTGAGAGACTTAGCGGTAATAAGGGGCCTTCTTATGAAATATACAGCATTTTCTCTTATTGATTAGAGATATATATTGGCCACGTTCTCATGCCAATAAAGAAAATACACGCAAGTCAGTAATATACATAGTATACATATTATGGCTTTTAACGCCGTGTTATCTAATGTGGTCGCACTTTTATAATACCAATAGCACGTGGTAGGTCACCCTTTCAGGATTATTGTTATTTATCTGGAGGATGTGGTAAATCTACATAAACAACAATATGGGCCGTATATTATATACACAAATATTCTGTCGTAGATACGCATCATCGAATCGTAAAGCGAAAGTGTTATCCATCTTGTTCAGATTGTGAACTGATTACATCGACTGGCGATCCGTCATTCCATTTTGGAGCAGCTAACCAATCTCCGTTCACTTCAGAATAGATTTTAATTTCTAATTAGGATATTAGTTCTCCAGCTTGGACGGGATAACATCGGGGAACAAGAAAATAAATTATCATAAAATCTGCTCAGGGATTTTCATTACTGGATTCCGAGAGGTAGGCCATTCATCATGGCTAACGAATATTTCAGGTAAACAGGTCAAACAATATTATCAGAAAGTATTTGTGGATTAATTTCATATACAGAATAAAAAGAAAAAAAAAATTGGGCGTATGAAAAGACAACTTCACAGAATTTCCCACATAGAGTGTTAAACAATGGTAACATTTAATACAGGGTGTCCTGCATAGAGGTGTTTTACTAAAAGACAAAAAGATGAGAACTATTGATATTACTGTTTTATTAAATTATTCAATATTTTCTTAATCCGCTATTTTTAGACTTAGAGGTTTGCCTCCGCATCAAAAGTTTCATCTATATATATATAAATCACCTGTAAGTTTGTCTGTCTGTTTGTTCTTTATACAAATCCACACCGTTTGACCAATTTGGACCAAACTTGGCACACATGTACTTCTTGATACGGGAAATCTCCTAGGCTAGGTCAAAATAGTCAAATTTCCAAATTAGGTCAAAAGGTCAAAAGTTTTGTTCAAGAAAAATTGGCTACACTGAACCGTTCATATTCTGACAGCCATTTTGAATAATGTCTCAAATTTATTTGTTGATGTTCATGATAATTAGAATAACTCGAACTCATTGATGACTTTACATCATTATATAATCATATATATATAAAATCTTTTAGGCTTCAGAGTTCGGAAGTAACGAATTCCAAATTGTCAATTAAAGAAGAGTGAATTATTCAGAAATAGTAATTTTCTTTCCAGTGTTGCCTAGGTGGAGATTAGCAAGCTAAAAAAACTTTCTTCTTCTTTTGCGAAAAGTTTTTCTTTTGCGAACAAAACTTTTCAGTTTTAACCTTTGTATGTTTATTTAAATTATAGCCGTATATTCTCAAGATTTGGACAAGTAATATCATATAAGATCAATTTTATTAATTTCTGATGAAAATGTAGAGCAACACTGAGCTCCTAGAAGCCATTAACCATTATCCTTTTTTTTAAGTTTGGTTTGTTTATCTAATTTCCAAAACTTTTTAGTTTTAGTAAAATATTTGTGTTTACCTAAATTATAACCTTATATTCTTAGAATTTTGACTAATATATATTAATAAGTAATTTAAAATATTAAGTTTTTGATCTGTTGAAAAATGTTGTGATTATCTAAATTATAACCTTATATTCTCAGATTTTGGATTAATATCATATATTAGTAAGTAATTTGAAGTATTAAGTATTTGATCTGTTGATTTGGAGTTTCCCGTTTGTTTTCCATAGTTAATTTTTTAGTATTTGTGAATTGCATTTTATCTCATGCCTTTGCTTAACATAAACTATGTCTTCAACATTAACCCATGGATCTGTACAGAACTTTAATAATTTAAATACTTTTAGTTCTTTAACGTACCACCTAAAATCATCTATGTGTGACATGATATTTAAACATTTGGGTCATTCCATGTCAAATCAAGCCAAAAAAATAGGATCTGACACCCATTTTCAGATTTTAATGAAACTTGACATGTTCATTCCTTTCATATATATAAGTAAGAATATAAAATAGTTTTTGTCAATCTCAAATAGTTTAATTTTATACCCTGCTAAAGTATTTCAAATTTTGCAGTTATCATCGATTGGACAAAGGAAGTGCACTTAGTTCTAGAATATAAATCATACCTATCGACCAATGTTGATGACATTTTCTATGACAATACTTCAATAAATATGGAAGCCAGAAAAAAAAAATAATATAAGCATAAGGTAATTACAAATGTTCTGAAAAAATCCTGAAGTGGTAAAATGCATTTTGTAAAAATTAAATATGGCGTTCCACACTAAGTGGAATATCATAAAACGATAAAAAGAAAATCACTAAAATATTTTTTTATTATTATTCCAAAAGGTATACACTCTCACATGAAAAAATAAAATGTATGGTTTTTTCACTCTTTAATTTTTTTTCCCGTTAAATACAAAAATTGTTCAATTAAAATTTTAGCTAACAATAGATTATTTTTTATAGTACAGCGATTTAATTTTAAAAACTACAAAAAATAACCCAAAGCTATTCAGAATGAAAACTACCTACATGTACAAAACATTCATTACTTCAGTGAAGGGTTTGCTGGGCAATATAAAATGAAATACAGCTTAATTTTTATCACATGTAACTGCACACCAGTAACTAACATTAAAATTTGAAATATTAAGTTTTTGATCTGTTAACTTGCTGGTTTCAGTTTGTTTTCCATAGTTGAATTTTTGATTTGCGTATTGCATTTTATCACATGCATTTGCTTAATAAAAACTATGTATTTAACAGTAACTCATGGACTGTCCGAACTTATGAATGAATGAATGAATGAATATTTTCTTAAAAATTTGCAATTTTACAGCAAGGAGTCTACCACATTTGAATAAGATTAAATACTAATAAGAAATAAATATAGAAGCATTGCAAAATAAAACTAATCAAAATACTAAATATTTCCACTATGAACTTTTTTTACTTTAAGAGAAAAAATAAATAATTACCCTACTTATACAATCTTGACTGTCGGAACTTATAGCAGGCTCAATATCTACTTGGCTCATACGGAGAATTGTAGTGTTTGTCATTAAACTAGATGCAACATTAGCAAACTCTACTGAGTTTTTTACATTTTTAGTTTCAGATTTGCTCATAACTTCCATTAGAGACCAAGGATTTAACTCTTCCTCTCACCCTATCTACTACACGTTTGTCATGAGCTGTAGTAAAATATTTCCGCTAAAACTTTTTGTGAAATTTTTCTGAAAGTATGTAAAGCAATCTTGACATATATTTATTTTTAAAGTGAGACGATGGATTATCACTGTAAATAATTTCATTTTGACAAATCATTATTTTTTATTATTATATCATATAATCTTATCAAAAGTGCGTATACAGAATTCATACCTTTATGTTTAGTATCGGAACAAATGAGAAAAGTAGTGCATTTGTTTTTGAAAAATAATGCTGCTGTAAATAATTGAACAGTTTCTCATGACCACAATCCTGATTGAATTTTGTTTTAACAATCGCTTAAGAATAAGCCATTGCAAGAACGGACGTTTTCTTTTCATTAATCAGTTATTTTATTTTATTTGATTCATTTATATTCATTCTTTTTTTTTTTGTATTTTTTCAATTAATTTAATTATTATTGTATTTATTAATTTTGATATTATAATTTGTTCCTTTTTCAATATTATTGTTACTATTTTTATTTGTATTATTATTATAGTTGTTATCATTACGCTATCATATTTCTCTATTTTAATATTATTATTATTATACTTAAAAAAAATTATAAAAAAAATGTATATTACTTTGATTGTAATGCAGGCAGTATTGGAAGATGGAACCTGCAGAACCTAAATGAACTCCCACAGTATAAGGATACTATATTGTGGAACAAAAAAAGAAAAAGCCATTCAATTTGTTCCTCATATAAATCCACAGCTTTTTAGCGATTTTGACCAAACTTGGCACACAGGTAGGGGTTGATACGGGGAGTGTCATAGGCTAGGTCAAAATCATCTGTCAGCTTTCTGTCTATCTGTTTTTTCCTTATACAAACCCACACCGTTTGACCGATGTTGACCAAACTTGGCACACAGGTAGGTCTTGATACGGGAAGTGTCAGGCACGGTGAAAAAAATCTACCAGCTGTATTTTTGTTCCTTACAACTATATAATATAAAGTTGGTGTAGCATGGCACACTGGGTAACAGCTAGTTATTTAATAAACTTTAAAATGGTACCTCGTAGATATAGAGAACAATCTATTTCAATCTATTTTTTT